>CABFOS010106088.1:0-10971 GCA_900660315.1 Diretmoides pauciradiatus
AGGGGAGGCCTTTGGTCTGTCAGAGTGGAGTTAATCTGAACCTGGGGCGGCACGTTCACTCTTGATGGAGGCCAGAGATAGGACGCTACGGTGGAGGAGGAGGGGTGGGAGGATGAAAGATCACCCACACCTGCGAGGGGCTGCCGAAAGTTACAACTCACTCAAAGAGGCCTTTCTACCAGCGCGCCATTTGTCAAGAGTGATGGGGGCAATAGCGGCAAGAGCTTCGCTCCATTTCTGTTTTCACTGGCGGCTCATCATATGCACTCACCGCCACAGTATGAAGATTGCATTGATTTATCTTTTGACCCGTGAAGCTTTTTAAAATACAAATACATTTCTTATTTGTGGGGCGAATGAAAAAAAAAGTAAAGACAATCTTCTAAGATACATGCCAGATTACACGGTTGTCATGAACGTTAATTTCTGGCTGTTATTGTGTTGTGTTTTTTGAATATAAAGATCCTAAAAAAAAAATTGTGAGGCAATTACAACGTAATAACAAAATAAATGTAACTTGTCAGACAGAAAACTAAGCAAACATGAGTTTTCCCCCCTCGCTGCTCTATGTTTGATCCACTGTGGCCTCTTTTTGGTTTAGAGAGGTGTCTGTGTATGAAATCCCCCATAATCCTCTTGGAGAGAAATATGAAGCACCACCCCTTGAGGTTTGCCCTCTTTGGCCTGCGTCTTAACGTCTCCATGCACTATAAAATTCATCTGTGCCATCAAGAGCTTTCATTTAACTTATAAAGCGAGAATGATGAAAGCTCCTCTCTTTCTTGCACCATAAAACACCCAGATCCTTACGCCCTGTCCAGCGCGCTCTCCTCCCTCTCCATACGCCACTGGCCAGCACAATATCATAAACAGTTATTTACAACTGGATGGACTCTGGAGGATTTTCCCCAGAGTTTCATCAACTTTAAAGATACGGAGAACATTTTATCTAAGTCAGTAATTGTTGCGGGGTTAAAACACCCACATTTCTGGGAGCAGGTGCAAGGCAGCGGGAAAAAAAAGGAACCATAAATTTGGGAGCATTACAGCGAGCATCCAGACTCTGCCCTTTATTAAAGTCAGGAAGGAGGCAGGTTTGCGGGGATAGGGGAGGGGGGGTCCACTTTCAGACATCCGAGAAGGTAAATGCATTTTGGGCCAGGAATGCCGTGCGGTGGCGTCACGAGTGGTTGCAAGTGCAAATTCCCAATAAAGATGGGAGAGAAACGGATTAATCCCCCTCCTCCCTTCTGTTTCATCTGGCCTCCTTGCTTTTTTGCCAGTGTAATGCTCTCGCCTCAGCTGGCAGCTCAGACTGCACCGGGAGCACAGCACATCTGGATCTGAGGCTGCGAACGATTCATGGTGAGAAAGGAGAAGTGTGTGTGTGTGTGTGTGTGTGTGTGTGTGTGTGTGTGTGTGTAGACGGAGGGCTTGGCTGTGTGGGGTGGGGTGGTTGGGTGTAGTGTTATACGGGTATATACTCACCAAGAAAAGGCCCATGCCCTCTGTGTCCCTAAATGACGGGGTAAATGTCCAGGTAGAGGTAGCCGCTTCTAAACAAAAACACATGGAGGAACAAAGAATCATAAAGATTTTGTTTCCGTTGCCCCGGAGTCCCACTGAGACTAAAGTATCAACTTAAGTCTAAGAATGGCTGTATTCTGTGAGACAGCAAATCTGTAAATTATTATCCAGACAGGGAAAGTATGCACCTCTCTTCCAGAGGAAAAAAAGCCGAGCTCACTGCTGTGCATTAAATTGATTGTTCTAGATGCATATATTTTCAATGAGTTATGTAAATCGTGAACCCCTTGCTAACATATTGAGATGTTTTACAGTTGAAATATACTCGCTTTGACATTCCTGCTGGATGCATTACCTTTAAGTATCTGCGTATTCCAAAATGCGATGCAGCAAGTGTTGGAGACCACCAAACTCCAACGTGGAATGTTATTGTAGCGTGTGGTTTGGATTTTCATGCTTTTGAATTTATACTTGTAAATCCTTTTCCATATGTGCTCCTGTGCTTTCTGACTGCACGGCCCATGAGTTTGTGGGTGGTTGTGTGTTTTGTGTTGGGTGGGGTGTGGGGGTCAAAAATTCAAGTACTTTCTTACTCTGCCTTTCTAATGAGGCTCTGCTCAAACACAGAGAGGAGAATTGCGTGTGCCATATATAAACAAAAAGAGGTTTGGAAGTCATTTTGTTTTGTCGTCTGGGTGATTGAAGTAAAGTGGGCCTGCATGCACCCTGGTGGTGTTGGCTGTGGCTCGAGGCTCTTGTTGAATACGTGCAAGAGGAGAATATAGGACAACATTCTCTGGCAAAGCTGACAAATAAGCCACTATCCACTTTTATAATGGCATATTGTTGTGGATAACGTGCACCAGCAGCTCACAGATCAACCTTTCTTGCTCAAGGCCAATTAAGATTCCTTTTAAACTGCATGCGAGCGTCCGAACGGGAGCAAAGGTTAGCGACGGATCTGTCACTAACGCTAACTAACCACAGAGGCAAGAGCTCTCGTTCTGTGGTTTACAGTGTTCAATCAACTTTCAAACGGCTCCTGAGTCAATCAGCTCTGTGAAAAGCTGACTGGTTGCACAGGGTTGTGTACCCGCTAACGGGTGACACGGCGCGAGGAAGTGTTGCTGGGATATTTCGCCACATGGAAGGCAGACCAATCTGCACAGCACCATCTCTGCAGTGATTAGCGATGCCGTTACGTGGCTATGAGCTGCTATGTGTCTTCCTGCTTCCTCATTAAAGGCCCAGGCGCTGCCCTTTATCTGCCCCCCTGTACCACCACGCTGTACCATCAGCACTCTCACAGCCCCCATGGTACGGTGACCAGACGTCCCCGTTTTCTCTCTGGAGCTGTCCCCGAAAATGTCCTCATTTTTAACTAGTCTCATCATTTTATTTCTTTATTATGTTAAGTATTTCCCATATACCATTGTCTCTGTTTTTTTCCAATTTTGCTCGTGTTCCCTTCTGCTCTTATTCTACCCAGACGACCAGAACCAGTGACTGGCTGTTCAGATCGGACACTTCTGTCTGTAGTGTTTCTGTAATACAGTTGTTTGCTCTGTCTATCACAGTGTCCCTGTTAGTGTTGTCTGTCATAGTGTCACAGTCAAGCAACACTACAGACTGACACACTAACAGACACATTGTTACTGTATCAGAACCATGAACCATTGTAGTTTGACCATTTTCTTTATAGTGTGTTCCATAGTTTACCATAGCTTCACTCACCATGGTTCTACTGGTTCTAGTAGTTCTACTGGTTCTAGTGGTTCTAGTGGTTCTAGTAGTTCTACTGGTTCTAGTGGTTCTAGTGGTTCTACTGGTTCTAGTAGTTCTACTGGTTCTAGTAGTTCTACTGGTTCTAGTGGTTCTACTGGTTCTAGTAGTTCTACTGGTTCTAGTGGTTCTACTGGTTCTAGTGGTTCTACTGGTTCTAGTGGTTCTACTGGTTCTAGTGGTTCTAGTGGTTCTAGTGGTTCTAGTGGATCTAGTGGTTCTAGTGGTTCTAGTGGTTCTAGTGGTTCTAGTGGTTCTAGTTGTTCTAGCGGATCTAGTTGTTCTAGTGGTTCTAGTGGTTCTAGTGGTTCTAGTGGATCTAGTGGTTCTAGTGGTTCTAGTGGTTCTAGTGGTTCTAGTGGCTCTAGTGGCTCTAGTGGTTCTAGTGGATCTAGTGGCTCTAGTGGTTCTAGTGTAAACTATGATTTTCTGACACGGTTTACAAAGTTACTTAGTACCCAAATGTATCAGTCGGCCTCCACCATAGTTTATTAGTTTATTACAGTAGCATCCCATAGTTACCATGGTCAAAATACATGAAACCGGAAATGTCCCCCCTTTTTATTCCATAGATTATAACATTGGATATTTTAATGATATTGACCGCCGAACTGGAAATGTCCCCAGTTTTCATTTCAGAAATCTGGTCACCGTACCCCATGGTGCCTATGACCAGGGGTGGAAACTAAACACACATGATGATGACATATTCTCCTCAAGCGCTGAAAGTTTGATTTTTACCTTTACCAAAATAAAGTGCATTCATTAAATAAACCTTGGATTAACATTTAACGTTTATTGTGTGACAGGATTAAAGTACCTTTGTAATCTATGATAAAAAAGCAACAAAAAAGCTCATTATCTATGTTTCCTCTGCTACTAGCTATGCAACAGCCGCATGGCTAACGAACTAGACAACAACCGGCTAAACTCCAAACCAATTAGCTGGATAAAGGCATTTAATGTTAGAGTGCAGCAGACTCATCAAGGCAGATATTGCACTTCTTCTCTCGCTGAACTCTCCTTGCTGCCATAACCTAATGACTAAGTATGTGTAATAAAGGATGGTATGGTAATGTCTCCAGGGAAGCATCTCCATAATATGGATCCGTGCTCTTGCTTTAGGGTTCATTAGAGGGATGGTGACTAACCACTCAGTAGGTGATGTGTGAATGTGGTAACTGGGGCTGATTTATTCTGTTCACGCAATGTCGACAATGATCATCACAGCAAAGTGAAGTTAAGCTTTTCCGAGAACAGCCCTTTCTCTGCTAGACACAGTATTCCCATAGTACTTTAATCCATTAAAAACTAATCCAATCACTTCTGTTTTAAGTGTTTATGTGGGTGTGTGATTAAGAGAGTGTGTGTGTGTTCCTGCATGTGTGCACACGTGGACCGTGCTAATGTGATAACATATCAAAAGAGATCCATAAATATTCCCAGGATCTGAGCAGCTTTTGAACAGAGGAGACAAGAGGTGTGTTCAGCCAGGCAGTGCAGTCCCCCGGGGCTGTGGCTGAGGGGCAGAGATGGTTCCTCTCCAGACAGAGGGGAAATAGTAGGTGGGACAGGCCATAATGACAAGCTCTGCACGTCTTCCCCAAAACGCCCCCTTTTGTGAAGTTTGGCATATCCTTGAGGCAAGCACATCACTGATTCAAACCCCCCTGCAGCACACACCACTTCTGGATGCATTCGCTTTAAGGCCAGAATTATTCAGCAAGTATCACGGGCAGTTTTGGTTTATTTTGGGCAAAAGGAAGCGTACACGTTATATCTGTACCAGGAGGATAACGCATAAAACAGCACTGGAAACGTGTCCGGCGTGGGGCTCGATCAGTGCCGTATTAAAGAGACAAAAAGTCAGTCAGAGCCAGTTTAGTTTCAGTTTTGTCAGTGTTACAGAATACAGCAGTCCTGCCCCAGTCGAGGGCCCCGGGGCCCCAGGGCGCTGGAGCCGAGGTGAGGTCTCAGAAATACAATCATACACACATGGATTTGGGGAAATTAGAGTTCCGCGTAAATGTAAGCATTTACATGTGGTAAATATCCTGTTGGATTTCACGAATGTGCAAGCTTAAGCATTACACCCACAGGCGATGGGGCGGAAGAGATGTGCACACATGTGTAACACACACACACAAACATGCATACATGCACACACAAACTCACACAATGTCCAAAATCCACTTATGTATGGCAATGCTTTAGTATTCAGTTTAGTGATTCAATTCATACTTTATTTTACACCTTTGCTTGGATAATCTACTGCATCTTGAAACAAACACAATTTCACTGATATGGAATATGAAAAATATGAACTGTTATATGCGATCACCAACTCAACTGGTGCATAAACCGCTGAAATCTGTAACCTATGTCAATTTCTGATATCTAGATCATGTAATATGAGTCTAATTTCAAGGTAATTAAGATCATCTCCTTCCAATTTATTTTTTCAATTTACGTGCTTTTCAGTAATTTCTTCACCCGGAGAAATAGTTAAATCAAATTTGTACTCCTTGAATTGGGTAAATCAGAAACCTGATTGCATCTACAAATCCACCTATTTTCTGGGGTTTGACTTTAGTCATGCTTTGTGTAATTACATGGCCAAGGACACCAATAATAATTGGGGGGAAAAAGAGAGGCCAATATGCAACAACTCTACGACAACAGTATTACATCAATATTGACTGAAGTAATCGCTCATTCGCAGCGTTAAAGTTTGTCCCATCGCCGGAAGTTTGTGACAGAGATCGTAAAGGTGATTGCCGCCACTGAGCCCCTCCAATTTGTTATTGAGTGTGTTGCTATTACCTGGAGAGCCGTTGTGTTAAAAGAGAGTAAAAGCCATAATAGAGATCTCAGATATGTTACGTATCTGATCAAGGGGCCTTAAAGATCAAAACGTTTGGCATTCCACACAGTTTCTTTTGATGTCCTGGCCTGCCTTTCTTCAAAGGTATTGTCTTCATACTGCCACCAAGATGTAAACACTATTACCCTTAATCAATTCAGTCATATCCTGATTGCTTTCAGGACATTTGCTTCATGCACAGCCTGACCTGAGGGAGAGATAGATCACTTCTCTTCACTGGCTTTTGTATGAAGCAGCAGAAACTACTGTCGTCTTGTATTTGCTGATTTGCGCTTCACCTGCAACAGTTTGGAGTTTGAATTCAAACTTCAATAAAAACAGTTCCTATGACTCCTCCCAAATTGAGAAAATACTAAACAAGTCTGGGTCAAAACCGAGTATGTGGCTGCACCATGTGCACCTCATGCCTCTCATGCTGTTCCTAGGAGCACTTGAATGCCTCACAATGTATTACGGCGAAAGTTGACCAATGGTGTAACCCTCCGGCAAACACTGGGACTTCCGAGTCTGAATGGTACATTCAAAACACTGTGACATCGCCAAATGCCCAAATGTCCTAGGCGCACCTGAATGCATTTCATCACGTGTGTGAAAGTCGAACAAAGGTGTAACTTCATCAGTCAGTGAGGAATGCATCAGTCACCAAAACTATGATCACTCAGCGACATTCACATCTGACGATCTGCCGCTTTCACATTCCAGTCAATAAGTCAATAAGTCAAGTAATAAAGATTGAGTTGTATGTTAAAATGTTTGGTTATGTTAGATACAAATGGCTGGGACAGGTTATGGAAACACACAAAGAGTAACTAATGGTCAGGTAATCATGAAGTCATGATTCAGTAACTACTCAGTGTGATGCACCACTTTACAATATGGTACAAGAAGAGTAACTAATGATTACGTAATTAGTAAGAAATTAGTGGTTATTACTTTGTGCCGCTCAGTGGATGATTCATAGTTAATCAGTAAAGACTCATGAAAGAAAGTGGTCGTTATTCACTGATACTTATGAACTAATCATTACCTAATGATTCATTCATATAGTAATTCCCAGTCTGTTCCCTAGTAACCATCATTATCTGCTACAGTATAGTCCTCAATTCAGAGTTGCTCAGGAACTACTCATTAACGATTCATTAATGATCAGGTTGTTCCTCATTCGTTCCTCACTCGTTCCTTAGTAACTACACAATTTTTTGTGTGTAGGAAACTCCTACTTCAACAAGCCCTCGTGCAACTTTGAGATCAATAGATATAGACAATTTAAAAAAAACATCTAATTTGAATCACATAAATGACATCTAATCAACACAAAACTCTCTCCGGAGTCTGGCAAGCCCTCACTCACGCCAATGCCACTTTGGGAATCAACAGATATAAATGATTAAACATCTCAATACGACTTTGGGATCAACAAATATAAATGATCAAAATAAACCCAAATCAGTAAAGGTGAGGGGTGTAAATGACATCATCAATCAAAAGGAGTCTGCCGAGTCTGATGAACCATCTCTCATGTAAACAGATATAGATGATGAAAAGCAGCATAATATTTTTCAAATTTCTGCGCTGCCATATGTTGTATAAACAGCTAATCAGCTAAAGAAAGGTGGGGGGGCTTGAATGACCACCAATCTATAGGATGCTCTGGAGTCCAACGAGCCATCACACATCTCAATGCAGCATCAGAACTGCTTTCCTGAGTCTGACAGGTTGTCCTTCACATAGATAGGGATCAATAGATATAGCCGACCATACATCTCATACATCAGGATCAATATAGACAATCAGGAAAGGGGGAGGGGCTTAAACAGCATAACCAATCAATACGAAACTCTCTTCCCGAATCCGACAAGCCATCACTCATGTCAGTGTGAGTTCGAGATCGATAGGTATCGACGATGAAAACCAGCAGAATTTTGTTTTTGAAAATTTGGGGACAGGCAGACAAACCAATAGCAGCTGCTGGTCACATTGGTCCATTTATTTCAAATTTTTAGCAACTCAGAATCAGAGTCACTATGTAATGATTCAAGGACAATAAATTAATGGTCATTTTTCTTGGGGATTTTGGTGCAGGAAAAAATTGACGATTCACATGGTGACGTGATCACAAGCACGCATGGCACAAGGACATTAGGACGTCACTGTAAAAATGCATCTCAGAAAACAAGATAAATATACTGAAATTGGGAGAAAACTGCTTAGAATAAGCAAAACTATATCTGCCAGTGCAGTGAGAAAATTGTCCTTGTTAAGATTTCTTCAAAGAGACTACATAATGAACAGAAACAAGCAGAACACACTGAAATTGGCTGAAAACTGGACATGTACTGGACTTCAAGCACTTTCAAATGTTAAAATAAGTGAAAACGGACCAAACATCAATTAATTCTGTCTAGTTTTAAGCAAGACTAGTTCAGTCAAGTTATTTATTCTGAATTAAATTTCTTAAAACAAGGTTACATTCACAGAAACAAGTTTCTCAGAGGTTATTTAGTCAAAACATGCAGTATGTCAAAGTATATATCTGTTATATCTGAGTATATATCTGTTATATCTGAGTATATATCTATTATATCTGAGTATATATCTATTATATCTGAGTATATATCTATTATATCTAAGTAAGATAACACAAGTCAAAGCTCAATAATCTCACACACTTGGTTATTGACAAGTAAATGAATCTTAAAATAAACATCTTTAGATTTATAGTCTTAATACAAGATAATTAAACTAGATAAGGTTTTCCTTTTTTGCAGTTGGTGGAAGAGTACAATGCAGGCAGGCAAGGGACTACATGTTACTCTACATATGTATATGTACATATGTATAAGTATATGTAAAAGCATGATACGACATTGTGCAGCAGCGTAATGCAGCCACTAACGAGATATACTGAGCACAGAAATGCAAGTGAAATGCTGATTAAAAATGAATATCAAGCAAATGGATATTATGAGAATTATGAGCAATGCAGCTTCTTCTCAATAAGAGTCCTGTGTACAAAAAAAAGCTGACAACATAGATTGCATTCCAAGCAAAGATGTAAATTTGATGATCAGCTTGGTCTAGTACCATAATGTTCATCACTATTCATAATTGGATGAGGTCTAATGGAAGTAGTATGGAGATCAGGACTAACATAAAAATCTGCTACAAAATGTGTCGGAACCAAGGATAGAAAATTAGAATAATACTTTACACTTTGAACTTAAAGCAGTACTTGCATCCCATGTAGCACAACCCATCTGTCAAACCTCCATTCTTCCCTTCTTCCCCCATCCAGCAATCCTCCATCCATCTGTTCATAAATCTGTTGATCCATCCATCCACTCACTCATTCCACACTTAGCACATACTACTCAACCTATGCTACAGTCAAGCTTCTGTTTTATCTTAAAGGACCCACTTTTGGAGAAATTGACCTATTGATCAACTGTACGCTTTATGTGACGAGAGAATGGACAGAAACTAGTCTCGCGATACCAGGCGATCGGAGATCTCGCTGCCTACCAATCGTCTGGTGACTTCTAAATGCAAATATGTTGCTAGAACGGTGGCGAGAATGGCCGCTAACAAACCCCACCCACCAACTTACGCCCTTTACATTTTACTGGAAATTATGCCCTGAGACATAGCGAATCACTTTGTAACACGGAGAGAGTGTTTTAAAACATTGTAAATGGATGTCCCAAGCAAAAACATTGTTTGTTTTCTTTGGTGACTGCACATGTTGCTGGTATGACAGTGTTTACAGGCACATACAACTTCTGCACGTCACCGCCCCAATATGAAGCCCCGCCCTAAAGACTTTTGATTGGTTCTGCAATGCAGGGTTTTTTTCTAACTCTAATTGTTTCCACCCAGTTTTAGCAACGAAACCTGGGGGAATGTCCTCAGTCTTTAGTTGAGCGAAGCGTTTAAAGACTTGCTTGTGAGCCTATGCAGAAACAAACAACACCACGTCTGGATTAATAAAAGCTCTATCTTCTGATATTAGATAATGCTAGCTAACGCACTGCATTCGAACGTATTAGCATGTGCACAAGACAGAGATATCTAGCAGAGACACAAGATGATTTTGGTGGCACTACTATTGTAACACGTTAAAGGAAAGATGGCCAACGAGCCAGTTTCCCAAAAAGTCGACGTAGTCCTTTAGAGTGGCGATCATCAACATTCTTGTTATTTTGCCAGAGATCACTTGGCAATCAAACAGTTTGGCAAGCACTGTGATGTCTTTTCCCTTGGATTTTCTATTGATAAAATTTGAATTTCTGTAGGTGGTGCTGTTTTCGTTGTTCAGCCATGGTGGCTAGCACTGCTAAATACCCAGTTCTTCTTATTTATTCCAAACAAACCTCAGTTGCTGCTGCCAGAAATGTAAAACGCATCACTTCCAGTGCACCATTCATGCCAGGTAAATACCTTCTTATCACCGGGTGTTTAGAACAGCAAATGAAAAAGCTTTTCATGGGCTGGCTATAAATTGAATATTGAGTTGCCAATGGGCAGTAGAGAGTAGCGCCTTCTTTTCTTATTTATAAACATGCATTCAAGCAGACAGGCGGTTGGTCAGCCAACCAGCCAATCATGCATTCACCCAGACAGACAGACAGACAGACAGACAGACAGACAGACACACACACAACCAGTCATCCAGAAAGACGGTAAACACCAAGCAGTGTCTCTGCCTCCACTGATGACCGTGTGCGGTGTAGCGACACATTACTTTAAAGGGCAGAGAGAGAGAGAGAGAGAGAGGGGGA
>CABFOS010106090.1:7722-18821 GCA_900660315.1 Diretmoides pauciradiatus
TAAATGGACTGTATTTATATAGCGCTTTTCTAGTCTTCTAGAGACCACTCAAAGCGCTTTTACAATTCATAGACCACTTTACCCATTCACTCTCACAGTCACACACCGACGGCGGTGGCAACCATGCAAGGCACCAACCTGCTCGTCGGGAGCAGTGAGGGGTTCAGTGTCTTGCTCAAGGACACTTCGACACGCTACCCGGAGGAGCCTCGAACCAATATACAGCTGTGTGACCATGACACATATCCAAGCACCTTTTTTTTCAATGGTTAAAACGTTGAGGGGGTTTTTCTGTTCAAAAAAATTTACGAAAAGTTTTCCCAGTAGTTTCTGTGATATGCAGCAGGCCTATGGTTATTATCACAGGAGATGAATGGGAGGTAGTTATAAATTCCAAGTTTTGGTGTATCTTTAGTGTCTGGTACCCTTTTTCCATGACTTTTACAAGTTCTGTCAATTTTAATGTAAAAAAACAACAACAAAAACTGCATTGCAATTTTTGAGAACGCCCACTCCTCTACATAATCAAGTTGGTATTTTTGTCTCAATAATCACACACACACAAAACTTGCAAAATGCTGGAGGGACTGAAAAGTTCTAAAGTGATAAAGATGGCTATTTAATACTTTTAATTAGCTGCTATAGACAGTACACTTTCTCTCAACTCTCTCTTAAGGGTAATCTGGAAACCCTTGAGATTGAGAAGAGGGAACTGGTGGGTGAAGTGTGTGTGTGTCCGTGGGTGTGTGCGCGTGTGCATGTGCGATTAAAGGAGACTGATGAAATGATCCCTTTCTGTTGGTAAGCACGCTGAGAGAAAACGGGCAACACAATGCTTGATACCTGAAACCCTCCTGACGCCTCTCGCTATGGGAGGGCCACGCGCCGGCACTGGCAGAGCGTGAGTAATTACATGTGTGAGTGCTTTGCTTTCCCTTAGCTTCTAAGAGACCCCTCCATAATGATCCCCACAGACACAGTCAAGTCACACATACACACACCAAAACCACATTCATATTGTTTAAATCAGCCACTCGCCATGATAATTGTGGGAATCGGGAATCAATTTCACTCTTCTGTAACATCCATGTTGGCTTGTCTCATGTTTTAGCCAATAGGATGAGTTTCTGTGGGCATAATAGCTCAAAACACACACTGAAGGTATTAAGTTATTAATCTTCTCCAAAAGTGTCCCTCATGTGTAATCCTGAACGAACAATCCCCAGTCTATTTCTGACTATCTCTGACTTAGGCGAATGAGGACAGGATGTGGTGCAATTCTGTCTTCCCATATTGGGTGATGGGATTTGCTGAAACGAATGGGCCTCAATTGCAGCCTATTCGTTTACAGTACAACACATCCCCAGCGAAAGGCCCTGTCTCAGTTACAGTGAAACAATTGAGGGGAACACTCCCCCTAATCCATAATGAGATTCCTGGCGGTTTTCCAGTTGATACTCTATGATGATCTTTAATGAGATGATTTTGAAAGAATGAGACCAAATCAGCACTTTTATTCAGATTACACGCAGAGGCACAGAGGGAGACTTTGCCAAGCGAGGGGAAAAACGTATTGATCCATATGCACTGTCTCGTTAATTTTGCTGGAGGTGTGGATTCCTTCTGATCAATATCTAGCGACTGCATCTTTATTCTTCTGTGTAACCTATTACTGTCGCTGAAATGCGAGGCCCGCACCGCAATTAGAGCTCTAGAGCAGGCAAGGCCAATCAATAGCATAGATGTATGAGCTGTTCAGCAGGAAGCAATAGGTAGTCAAAGGTACAGCGTGTATTTTTCCAAGGCTAAAGGCTAATCTGGGTGAGTGACTCCCTCTTAGTCAATGGCCACCGTGGTTCCCTAAAGCCTGACTTTATTAGGCAGAGGAGCCTCCAGGCCTGTCATAATAGGACTGTAGGCCCCAGGGTCATTTCCGCCTATCTG
This sequence comes from Diretmoides pauciradiatus, assembly GCA_900660315.1. Lineage (NCBI taxonomy): Eukaryota > Metazoa > Chordata > Actinopteri > Trachichthyiformes > Diretmidae > Diretmoides > Diretmoides pauciradiatus. The sequence continues at coordinate 9,667 of CABFOS010106090.1, forward strand.
CTGTTGTTATGCGAGTAACGATCTTCCAACGTCTTCGCTTTTTGCGTGATGTACTAGCAGCAGGGTTCGGTAGTAACAGAATACTTGTAATGGTGAAATGTGTATTCTGATTACAGATAGCCTACTTGTGAAAAAAGCAGACGATTTCTGGGAAGTAAGTGAAGTCTGACAGTGAAAATGAGACACTCAGAAGGTCGTTTAAATAGAGAGACATAGTGGGTCAATGGGAGGAAAGGGGAGAGAATAACAATGCTTCGACAAGAGTACGAGGCATGGAAATTTATGCAAAATATTTAATGGCGCTGATAATGATACTAATGTAGGAGGTAATAGTAATTATGATTTTAATAACATTGGTGATAATGATATCTTCAGTATAATAATGGCATGAGAGAAGAGATTAGGCATCATTTTTCATGGGATGTTTACCATTAATAAACAGCGCCAAGCTCAATACTGATGACGAGGCTGCAACTGCAGAATGAGATGACATCTTCGCATACCTCAAAGCTTCCTCTCTCTCTCTCTCCCAGCTCTATTTTCTTATCAGCAGTACAGTGGCTGTTAGCATATAAGGCTGTCCTTTTCTGCCTGTCCCCGCCATGGTTTACAAGTAAATGGAATGACTATAAATCACTGCTAAATCACACAGCAGAACTAAGATTATGTTTAGAATAATGTCGTAGCTATAAATCTTCCATGCTGCTGACTGGACTAGACAAAAAAAAGAAGTTTATTCTGGGTTTGTAATATAATTTCCAATTCAGATTAGCCTGACATTGATGGATTGCATCATCATTCTGTGAAAATGCAAACTGACTTTTTTTTGTTGACAGGCTGACAATTTGACATTGGTTTATTGTGTGAGTGGTCGGCCTTGTCAATAGTTTGGGGGGAAATCAAATCTAATAGATTGTCAAATTTTGAAGTTTTCATTAACTTTGGGAAAAAGTTTGGAGGACAAATCATGCCACTTGTCATTTAACCTTGTTACCGCATACGTAACATAGTCTGTATATTTGCATACTGACAGCTCATAGATATTGGGGCATTGTGTGTGACTGTGTGTCAACTGCCTTCTGACATTCTCTTTCTGAGAACGGTGAGGGCTGCTGGTCATTTGTATATGGATTTCACTGCCATGTTTGAGAAGTTGCGGTTCTCAGGTATTCACTGCAGCATGAAAAGCAATAAATAGGAGAGCTATCTCACTGTTAAAGTCCACTTACCTCCTGAGGGCCGAGTGCTCTATATGTAAATGAGAGTGCCTTGTAACAAGTACACACGCACACACACACACACATTCAAGTGATTCTGACTGCGTTCTCGATGAAAACAAAATACTCAATGAAGTCCTTCCTCCAGCAGGTTGGTACGCGAGGTGACTGCATCCTGGTCCGCCGGTCAGGCATGATGCTATTGTTTTCCCCTTGGTTTTCTTTCTTTCTTCCTTTCCTCACTGTGCCTCAGAAAGAATTGACTTGGGCATTGTGTGCCAATCTGTTAATATGCTGAAAATCACTGGGTAGCATGGCGGCACAGACGCCAGGTTTGTTTTGAGTCTGCAGTTTTTATTGAAAGCAGGCCTCTCTCCGCTCTCCCTCACAATATCAGACCCAGAGATGAAAGTCTGAGCCTTTACTTTGTATTGACCCCTCCCCTTTGCGCTTTTGAACCGACCTGAGAAAGTCCAAAGGTAATGCCAGTTAATGACATACATCAATCAACCTCAGGGAGAAGCAGGAACGATCTCGGTTGTCCACCTCTCATTCCCATGGTGTCGTCGTGACGGAAAGGGTCATTCAGAGAGCAGGGAAGAAAAACAAATTAAGAACATGAAGTGGGTATTTAATTAACCATGACAACATAGTTCAGCTTAACAAGCATTTCTTCCCTTAAGTCTACCAGTCAGCTTCTCATAGTTGCTCAGGGCAACTAAACATCTTCGCAGTCAACCACAAAATTTAAAATGAGGGAAGCGCTTGCCAAAGCTTTGAAAATACGCACAAAGATAAAATTGTTCTGCCAACAACCCTCCTGGTGCACGGGGGAAGAGGATTTAATAAAGAATATTCCATACAAGCTATTAGCGGCCATGGTTTGCTGAGTGAAGACGTACAGCTGCCCTGCATGTGTACTTCTCTCGTTTTATTGAACTCCAAAAAAATGCTTCCATTTTTGCACAAATGATAATGTGCAGTAAGAGTAATGATGGACGTCAGACAAAAACGAACACTTCTATCATTGGTTATAAACAGACTATACTTTACTGATGTGTAAGATTTCATACAAGTAAGAAATGTGATTTTTAGATGTGTTATTGTGTGGCCACATTCATGAATGATTGGTTAAAATGTGCATTTGTTTGTCATACATACTGAAAACCAGTAGGCAGTGAAGATGCAGATAGATATATGTGACTAAGAGGTAATAGCTGCCTTCAGGGTGAGGTATTCTCTGTTCTGGTTCAAGGACAGTGCATGCTGGGTCTCACCTACTGTAGAAAGGCAGAGAACCCAACAATACAAAATAAAGTATTCTATCAAAGATATACAACATTAATGATTTAACTTGCCTGCTTCTGCCCATAAAATAACTAAACATAATGTCTCCCTATTTTACCAAAGTAGTGAACCATAAAAAAAGTCTTGAAATACTTAAAGTCAAAACAGCCCACAGCAAAATAAGAACTTACTGACTCTCTCTTAGATGTTACCTTCGTTCCCTTGACCGTTTAAAGAGTTTTCCATGTGAAAGTTGTTGAATTTTGGAACGCATTCTGCTTCAGGAATGCCTCATAAACCCAGATCCAGTGCAAGTGAACACTTGAACTGTTAAGGGAGATTTTCTGCACATTCAGAACATGAATCTCAACATACAAAGTGATACTTCATCTGTATGTTGTCAAGGAATGGTGCCAAAATAACTTCATTTAAGTGTAATATACAGTATGGTAGGTGTAAGTGTGAGTGAGTGATTTCAGAGCAAGTTATCCACCCCTGTCTGTCGATCTATGAACAATACACCTCTACATGCAATTGCAGCCTACGCCCAGCTCAATCATAAATGAAAGTGACTTTGAGAGCAAACACAAACAAACGGAGCTTAAGTGAATCAGTTAGGCAGAAAGAGGCAGGTGGCAGGCAGGCAGGTGATGGATGGTAGTTCTTAGGAGCCGTGACTTTTGGGTAAGTGACAATGACACACTTAATAAAGGCCACCATTACCCATTTTAAGATGCGGTTAAAATCCTTATCGACCCGCCCTCCTCAGATGCCAATATGCCAAAGGATCACGCCAGCTAGAGCTAGATGGCAGGCAGAGTGATTTGCATTGACTGGAGCCACCCTGCACCTCTCCAACTGTCACGCGCACGCACATGCACACGCACACACACACACAAAAGTTGCCTAGGTAATAGTGTGTGCTAGCAAGGTGTACTGTAAGCCCAACAAAGAAAAGCTCTTATAGCAGCAATCTATTGACACATACTGCATGCTGCAATTTGTTGCAAATGGAGTTGGATGTGCTGCAGTGTCAAATTAACACCTGACATCAATTTGGTTGAGGATGTTTTCTCCCACATCTACTAATGATGCTAGAACACTCAGCTGATTCAAACACTTGTGTGAACAGGCACAATGGCAAGAAATGACTACTGCACTACAGATGCGCCTGTGAAGGTGGATGTTAATGACATTCAGTTCTTCAGGTGTCGGCTCTGTGGCGTTTGTTCAGGGAAATTTAATAATTGTGTGAATCATTTCATTGATATGCAGCATTGTGGTTGCAGTGAATTTTGCGTGATGCATACTGTATATTCAAGTCGTCCAATGTATGCATCAAATCATATGCGTGGACTGGACAGTAAATAACAAAAAATCCGAAAGAATTCTGCGCTGGGCTAGTTATTGTTCCTACTGTAGCTGTTTCTCCCCACCAAAACTGGTTGGCTCGTTGAATATTGATTGAAACGTGTTTGAGGTGACACGTAATTAGCCTTAGCTAATTAGCTGCGCGCACCAGTACACAATACCACAATCAGTGCGATCCAGACGTTAGGTCATTTCGTCATTTTTTTGTAAAATTTAGATGTGGAGTCATCCAAATGTTTACAATGGCAAATCTCTGCCAGTTTCTTTTCAAACTGTTCCATTACTACAGTAGCTCCATGGCTTTCTCGTCAATACAATGTAACACCAGCCTCTGGTCCATTACTTGGATCGACAACTGCTTGGGGACCAATTTTGGACCTTGTCTGGCATAATCAGTCTGGTACATACATAAGTGGTACCAGTAGATGACTAGCGAATAGTATCAATAGTAATGTAACAACTAATTAATAGTAGTAATTGAGACTAGCTCTTGTCTGTGCCACATATGTAACTTTGATGCCTTCTAGTGATTGCAGGTAGTGCAGGAGCAGCGAAATGCAGCAACTCACACACAGGCGTTGATTTATGTAATGGAGTGTGACTCTGCATGCCATCTGAATGGCTCAGTCGGGAAAAAAAGAACAACTTTCTAACTAAAGGGAATTAACACTCCCCACGCATATCTGCTCCAGTCATAGACTGCATCGAGACTTCCTCATCGTCATTTAGAATAGATCAACCATCCATCCATATCTCAGATGAATGTATGCATTCAATAGTATCACTGGTTCTTGTATGCATATGCGTCCCTTGACCCTGAGAAACCCTCTCTGCCTCCAAGAAACATTTTCAATGTGAGAGAAACTGATTGCAAAAGGCTCATGGTCATCACTGTGGGGGAGATGAAAGGGATAGACTATGAATAGAGATCTCATTTCCCCTAAACAATAGCACAGCACACATAGTGCTTGGACAATATCTATAAATGCAAATGGCCTTTTGGACATTGTGGTGGCAGCAGGATAACGTGAACTTCATATTACAGTACAACTCATTGGTTTATGAAAGGTCGAGTGGGTTTGCATTGATTTCTGGCAAATGCCTCGATGTTGATTTGCTTGTTCTAGGGCTTTGTTGGTTGTCATGTTTCTCTGGTGAAACAAAACTACACACCAGCCGGACACACAGGGATTGTTGACTTCATATAGGGAGACTGAAACTTATATTACCGCCATCCTACATAGAAATTCAATAATGTAATAATGTCTATATCTTTTCTATATTTCTATATCAAACAATAACTGCTAGTCACAGTGTGTCCCTCAGATGGAGAAATTGTGTGTGTGTGTGTGTGTGTGTGTGTGTGTGTGTGTGTGTGTGTGTGTGTAGTACAGTAAGCTAATTTGTTGATGTACAGGTCATTGCGTTTTACAATTATTTCTGAGGAATATTCAAATGTCGATTTGTTTGTTCCATGCTTTTCTGATCTAATGTAAACCAAACTGATCGTTCTCATGGAAGACTGGTTGTATTACTACTACTTAATTAGAAATACTGCCATTTTGACGAGGTTTTACTTACGTAGAAGTGAAATTACTGGTATAAAATTCTAATATAAGAATGTAGCTCACTTAAAATATGCTTAAAAAACTGATTCCCTTGCAATGCAAAAAGGACGAAATTGCTTCTCTTACAGCAGCATTAAGTGCATAAAGAAAGTAAAGCATGAATTGTTCTAAACATGGTTATGCACTAAGGAAAGTAATTTCAGGTGAATTATGATTGTCCTCCCACATCTGTTATAAACCTCAATTATTATTTATTATTATGAAAACGCCCATCCCCACTGTTTATTTCACTACAGCCTAACCCACTAGTAAAATACCTTGTGGAATAGCTACGGTAGACACAGGGAAATGCAAACCAGTTATACTGTAGCTGGATGGTTACGAAATTACACTGGAAAGAGAATTAATTCAACCAATCGTGGCAAAATACAGAGTTTTATAGATATGGGATTTTGAAGGCCAACACCAATCATTTTAGACTGAAGTGGCCAACAGATGATATTTTGTTCCAATGTTCAATATCTTCAAATTTAAGCTCATCAAGTGTATTCTTCATGCAAGATAATGTAGGATGGTGGCAATGCAGTATTCTTACATCTCTGTACTGTTCCCCCCTCTGTGCCACCGGGTTTTCCCACTGCGAGCTCTCAGAGCAAAACAAGTTGGCTGACTACAATATCTGTCAGCTCAATGCATCTGATGTACCTGGATTTGATTTATCAGGGCTTTTTGCAAGGTTAAAAAGTTATGACTGAGTTACTACTTGTCGTCCATATTAATTACATAAACAGAATTATGTGAGGCAGGGAGATGGGCAATGATATTCCCTGAAGTTGCACAGATCAATCAATATTGATCAACGATACCTTGATGTATGGCAACATCTCACGGCTGAGACCTTGGGCAGCTTGAGTGATGATGGCATCTAGAAATGGATGCTGTCTCTAAAACAATTCCCCTAAAATAGATAGTATGGAATTGAGATGTAAGGCGCACACACATACACACACATTTAAACACTTGCTCACTCACTTTATGTCTCTCTCGCTCTCTTTCTTTCTCACATTCACACACAAAAAGATACAGTCTTGTGGCTCTTTTTCTCCAGGGTTGGGTTGATGAATATGAAATGAAATCCATATGGTTCTATCAATAACATAGCTGCCAACACAGCTCCACTACCATTATAAGTGGCTACACCTCAGGCTGTACACAAGCTAATGAATAGTGCAAGCAACCAAAACGAAGCATTACTTCATAGCCTCCCCATAAATGAATAAACATGAGTAAGAGTATGCAGGAATTAAATGTTTACTCGTAAAAATCCTGTTTCACTTAAACACATTTTGGATTTCCACCCTGACACTTCAATTTAACTGGGTGCCTTTTATTTAAATCAAATCAGAGGATTGGAGGAAGAGCAAAAGGGGAGGAAAATAGGTTGCAGATAGTATAAGCACACACACACAAACAAATAAACACACAAACACACACACATGTGGACACTCAGGCATGCACTCTCAGTTTATCTCTATATACTCTCACATGGGCAAACACACATTCAAGGATGAAGGGGAATTAACAGCAGACGGAGGCAGGTCTCTTTCCCTAGATGCTTCAAGCTATTTCAGGAGGCTATTTCAGGTCTTCTCTGTTCTTCCTTTCTCCACACATCCATCGGACTGCTGCTGAGGGAGAGCAGGGAAATATTTTTAACACTGTGTCTTAACAACACCGTTTTTCAGATGTTCCTCTGGTTACAGTTTACCAGTTTCTGTAAAGCGGAATAGCAAAAGAGCCAGTTACATCTTAACTTTCCGCTGCAAAAACAACAGAAATGATTGACCAGTGTTGACACAGAACAGATCTGGCAATGTGCCGGATTTTTTTTTTGCATGACACTGACTAGCAGTGTAAAACTCTTTATAGATGCATCTCTCCCATATGCAACTCCATGAGGATGCATGGTAACATTTTTGATTTTTCTGCCCTCTTAGCCTGCAGCCTGCAAGTATTATTGTTACTACTATTATAATGCTTAATTCATTAATTTTAGCCATGTATTCTGCCATGGCATCACACTATGGTCTGGTATCCATCATTGAATCCCTGTGTCCAACTTTTTTGTGAATTGATAAATTGAAAAAAAATTGTAATTCTAGATTGATACCCAAGCAATTTTGAAATGACACAAGTGACTCCAAGGGTCATGACAAATGGATATACAAGGATTTCATGTGGCACACAGTCCATGTAACAATGCCCATTAGGACTTGGTTTCCATGTCCCCAATCACTGTCTCTTCTGGTCACTATTAGTTCCCACAGAAACAGACATTCACTGGCTCTGTCTGGCAGCTCTGTCTGGCAGCCGATGGGGGGCCACAGCTGCTTTATGGAGCTCTGCCATTTTTCCACATTTGACCATGGGGCTCAGTGACAAGCTGACCAGAAAAGAGGAGAACAGAACATATTGATCAGTAGCTAAGAGTAGAACAGAGTGGGGAGGACATTGGCACTTGTCCCCTGCGAGTGTGAAGGACTCCAGTGGGGTCTTTTGTCTCCGGTCTGACAGGGCCCCTCGGTGCCTCATTACAGTCAGCCCTGTCTGTTCCCAAACTGACTTTTCTTTTCTTTTTCACCAGACATTTCTGTCAACTCTTAAACTGACTAGGCTGTCCACTGTTTGAGGGATAGGTTTGGAGTAAGTCAGTGTGCACTGAGCAACAACAAAAAGTACCCTTTCCTCTGTCTGCCTACGGAACCTGTTTTTCATTTCGGCGTGGTTTGGGAACAAAGGAAAACATGTGCACCTTTGAAAGGTAATCAGCATTTTTGTAATGATTGTTACTGTGGAGGAAAAACTCATTTCATTTCATTTTCAAAGCAGCAGTTCTACAGTACCATGCTTCAGTAATTGTTACCCTCAGAGAACTGCCAGGAGGTTTGATGGTATTCCAGATTAGCTGTGTGTGGTTTGTCTCTCACTCGGGCCCACCTAGTACCCGGCCTCTCGCCCAGGCATACCCTGGCACCGGCTGCTACCATCTGTCAGAAACCTGGGCTTTGAACCACGTCCCCCTCCCACTACAGAAAATGTTCCATTCCAGCACAGAGAAAAGGAAAGGTAACAAGTGTAGGGAGAAAGAGAAGGATAGAGGAGAGGCGTGAGAGCAGCGGAGAGGAGAGACTGACACATGACAATACACTCTCATGTTGCTACCTAGGTGACTCAGAATTAAGAGCTACTTTTATACACTCTTTGTTGATGTATTTTGAGGTGAATCGATTAAGCTTTGAGATCCACTTATCACACATCAGTGAATAGCAGGAATCCCTATCGCTACTTAATTGATCTTTTTGGTATTGATAAAAGAATTTCTATTTTAAAAGTACTAAAAAAAAGGTTGGTAGTCTGTCATTTCTAATCACTCTTTGGAGGAGGGTCAAACCTTGACCTTACTAGCCGGCCCGCAATCGACAGACTACTGGCACGCTTGAGAGGCCACAGACAGTCTGGGCCCAAAACACTCCAGGGAGGGTTCAGAGTGGAGATAATACCCCGTGACACACACACACACACACACACACACACACACACACACACACACACACACACACATACACAAACACACACACACACTTGTCTTTTACTGTCATTGGTTTAGGAGAGATCAGTCCATCAACCTGAACACCACTGGTATTCATACTTG
>CABFOS010106196.1:0-13298 GCA_900660315.1 Diretmoides pauciradiatus
CCTGTTTTTTCCCGTCATGGCTTGCTGACATGTCCTATGAATTTCGTTCGCCACATTTGAAAGAAATTTGACAGCTACAGTACTGTACAAGACATGAGACCGCATGAGACACGCTAGGACAGTGAGGACTGTGAGGACAGCTAGGACAGTGAGGACAGCTAGGACAGTGAGGACAGCTAGGTCAGTGAGGACAGCTAGGACAGTGAGGACAGCTATAGGACAGTGAGGACAGTGAGGACAGCTATAGGACAGTGAGGACAGCTATAGGACAGTGAGGACAGCTAGGACAGTGAGGACAGTGAGGACATGACTACCTCGGTAGCTCGGACCATGCCGACTGTAGTTCTCAGTAATGGTGAGAAATGACAAGATTTCTTCGCTATTCCAGACCACAAATGGATTTTAGTGGCCAGACATCATATGGTCTGATATACAGCACGCTGATAAACATCTACCTCATCGCCCAGTGTATATACAATGTAACATCTGTGTGCATACAAATTCTTAGATGTTTATAATTTTGTACTTTGTGGTCATGGGCAAGACATAAAGTTTTGTGACAGGGGGTCAGAGTTTTGCATTTTGAGGGCACCTGTCCTACGTAGTCAAAGACGAGGCCTAAAGACTAAACCTAATGATGCCTAGATTTACGTGCATATGGACCTTGGATAAATTCTAACATCTAACTGCACATGTGTAACAGAGTAGATCCGCGTGAGTCTTCGAGTAGGTAGCGAGTTGATCAGTGTTGTGATGCTTTTCAGTGTGGGAGCCCTGGGTTCAAACCTGAAATCGACCAGTCACATTGGTGCCATGACTCGGATTACCCAGAAACTGTGAGAAGTGAGTTTGGATTATGTCCCAAAAAAACTGTTGAGGCACAAAAACTGAAGATCAACTTCAGTCGACCAAAGAGACGTCGCTCAGGTAGATCGAAAGACCGAAACACTGGCTGCAGGATATTCAGCCAAGTCAGTTAGTTGTTAATTTTGTTAATGAAAACTATGACGAAAAATGTTCATCAATGACCTTTTTTCCACGACTAAGACGAGACGTTGACGAGCTAAAAATATAACTTTGATAATAAAAACTATGAGGAAATGGATGTTTTGTTTTCGTTAACGAATGTTAGTGGTGGATATCGGACATTGAACATGCAGGATATTTCCCCCCAATTGTGCGTAGTCTGTCTGTCAAAAGCAATGCAGCCCTGTCATTGGTTGAATTGGTGGAGGGGGCGCGTGCAGATTGTCTCAGTCCTGATAATTGTTCTACTACATAAAGTTGGTGGTTTGTGGGTCAGGTTGTTGCTTTATGAATTTCAACACTTGACACTGTCACCTTGATTCTAATTTCCGATTCCTGTATTAACCTGATTGAATAAGTTTAGAGAGACAACATTTTGACTAAAAGTAATGACTAAAACTTGACTTAAATGTAATGACTTTTCATCAACTAAAACAGGACTCAAACTATTAAACATTTTCATCTAAAGACTAAATCTAAAATAGCTGCCAAAATTAACACTGGCTGCAGGATATACAGCCATAAGTGAAGTGAAACGCTGATACTTGGTGAACTATTATTATAAACTATTAATAATAATAATAATAATAATAATAATAATAATAATAATAATAATAATAATAATAATAATAATAAAGCTTCTGGAAACATGGAACATAAAAGCATTATAACATAAGGGCCTAATTGAGCCCTTAATGTAGTTCTGTGCAGACACGTAATTTTCAAGGAGAAGCTCTGGACTAGGCTGCGGTTATGAGCACACACAGTGATGCGTAGTGTCGGGCAATTCATGAATGATTCGCTCTTTTTGAACAAATCTTTTGAGTGATTTGGTACGTATGATTCGATTTGCGCATGCAGGAAAGCACTTTATATGTATTTTAACATTCTTTCAAATCCAATCAATCAATCAATCAATTACTTCAATGATCTGGTATTAACAATCCGATTCAGCGAGTATTTTGTTCATTTCGTTCTTTCGTTCTTCTTGGATTTGTGCATGCACATTATTTCAATGATCCGGCACCTACAATCCGAATCCACAAGCATTTTCGTTCATCGCCTTCTGTGATCCGTCCGGTACATACACTCGTTGTTTCGTTCTTCAAGTTGCGCTAATGAACACAATCCGCGATCGGACTCGAAAAGATTCGTTCATTTGACTGAACGAGATCCGAAGGTCCGAGCCTGAAAAAATATCCGATCTTCCCACCACTAGTGATGCGTTTTACCTGTGAATGAATCATCCTGCTTTTGTTTACATTCCATTCCCATTCTCCAAAAACAGTGCTCACTCAATACTGGATCAATTTCAAAAAATATTTTTTTCCCACCAGTCACGTAGAGACACGAGCATAGGAAAATAAAGGCCAGCTTGAAATAATCCGAAATTATCCTTTAATGATGTGCCAACCACTTTGATGCTTGTTGGTGTAAAAACAGCTCTTATTAACCTATACACAGGAGAAAATGGCTGTGGTGTGGAGAGAAATCAGGTCATAACAAAGTATTTTCCCTCTTACTCACACACACACACACACACACACACACGCACGCACGCACGCACACACACACACACACACACGTATAAATAATCCTGTATTTCTGGGTTTTCTATTCTCGGGACTCCAAAAAACACAGCATACAAAAATGCAAGAAAAACTATTATATACTAATATAATAACACAGTCATAACACAAAATCAAACAAAACAAAGACGAAAAGGAAGAGAAAATGTCTCCAAAAAAGGATAGTAATCTTCGAGCCATTAATCCTGCAGCTGAGGACGATATGGAGGAGATCCGAAAATCACTCAACTACATGTTTGAGGAGCTGAGCAAAGTAGCTAGACAACAACAACAACAACAACAATAACATACAAGTATGTAGTGTGTGTATAAATATCTCTCCGTAAAATTGGTAGTTAGGGTTTTTGTTTTTGTTTGCTTGTTCCCTTTTTAACTTTCAGGGAAGGTTGACTTAGTTCTATTCATTCACGGTTTACTCAACATCGTTACACACATTTACACATTAGATTGCAGCTGAATAGAATCACATTGTTCTACTGTTGCCCACTGGAGCCATTCAGACTTAACTGCTATGCTGGCACCACCATGTTAGTCTAGTCCCTTCTTAGTCCCTTCTAGACATGAATGTCTAGAAGGGACTAAACCCACTGATCTTCAAGTTCCAAACTTCTCTAACCTCTAGGCTTCCGGCATCCAGGGGACCAGGTGTTATTGCGGTGGCCGAGACGTGTCAGATGAACTGCATATCCAACACACTTTGCAAATTTGAAAAACACAAGCACATTAAGGCCTGGTTATACTTTCGCCTGGGTGCTTTCTCGGATGGCGCTCCACTTAAACGGAGCACTTAATTGATGCACAAGCTATGCACCCCCCTTCTAATGCACAACATGGGTCAAAAATGACCTCTATTCACTTCCTATGTTATTTCATGCATGTCTGAGTGTTTCTTTGCTAGATCTTTTGAAATCAATTCATTGCATCACTTAATATTCCACACTTTCATTAAATATCTTGTTTTTGATTACTACAAATCATTATTTTCATTTTTCCTTTCTTACTCCATCAACAGACATAGTTTTTGTATTTCTACATCACGGTGGTGTAGTGGTTAGCACTGTCGCCTCACAGCAAGAAGGCCCCGGGTTCGACTCCCGGTTGGGCCGTGGGGACTTTCTGTGTGGAGTTTGCATGTTCTCCCCGTGCCTGCGTGGGTTTTCTCCGGGTACTCCGGTTTCCTCCCACCGTCCAAAGACATGCAGATTTGGGGCTAGGTTAATTGGGAGTCCAAATTGCCCATAGGTGTGAGTGTGAGTGTGAATGGTGTGAATTGTCTGTCTCTGTGTTAGCCCTGCAACTGACTGGCGTCCAGTCCAGGGTGTACCCTGCCTTCGCTCTATGACAGCTGGGATAGGCTCCAGCGCCCCCCGCGACCCTCTGTGGAGGATTAAGCGGTAGATAATGGATGGATGGATGAAAGAGAAACATGCCAGTGCCCAAATGTTAAGGAATATAATGACAAAGCAAACAAGTATGCGGCACGGTGGCGCAGTGGTTAGCATTGCTGCCTCACAGCAAGGAGGTCCTGGGTTCGATTCCCAGCTGGAACAGGGCTTTTCTGTGTGGAGTTTGCATGTTCTCCCCGTGTCTGCGTGGGTTTCCTCCGGGTGCTCCGGTTTCCTCCCACCATCAAAAACATGCGTGTTAGGCACATTAGGTCAGGTTGGCCCAAAGTGGCGGCGCGAGCACTCGCAGCGGCTCAGGACTAACCCTCCATTCTGGCCTCGCAATTTCGTTGTACGATTAGTTGTATAATGACAATTAAAGCTATAAAATAAAATAAAAATAAAAGTAAAAGAACTGTTTGGCTTGCAAGTTTGTGCCACTAACCTACTTATTAGCAATCAAATCTTAATGCTGCCCTCTCTGGCATTGCATCATGACACTGCTTGCTATGGTGATACATGGTCTGACATAGAATCCAAAGGGTAAAATTACAGTGCGGTACAACGCCTGAGAGAAATAGGTCAGTGATATCTACACAGTGTGCCCTAAAATGAAGAGATGTGTCTGGTCAGAGGGCTCACTCCTTTCACTCCTTTCTTCAGCTTGTCGTCGATGAAGAGTGAGAGGTACTCGGGCGAGCGGGAGTTGAGGTTAAGGAAGTACTCAAAGTCACCGGCGATGGTTTGTTTGAAGAGCCGGTCGTTATTGAAGGACTCGAGGAGGAAGCGGTCGAAGCGTGACTTCAAGTCCAACAGACCCTACAGGAAGGAGGCAGGAAGACAGAGAGAAAACAGGGATGAGATAGCAGAAGAGAATGAACGAATGAGACAGAGGGGGAGAAAGAGAAGAAAAAGACAGATGAAAGAGTTCAAGTGAACAAGACATCAGAAGACGCTAAGCAAAAACATGTTTTGGACTATATATACAGTACTATGTTTCCCTTGTGGTTGTTGCCCTCTAGTGCCGTTACAGAGTTATGCATCAACAGCTGAAAAAAATAATTGATTTCATGCTATATAATTTAAAATGAGCTCCCAGTATTGCTGACTTGGTGGTACTGTGGTACCATCAAAGACTGAAGTGATCAACTGGATTGACTGTTTCAGAATTTCACCGCAGGTTTCAACAAGTTAAATTTAAGACTTTTTAAGACCACTTTGAATGCAATTTAATACCAATTTCACTGCCATACTAGCAGAAGAACAAGTAGTGATATCAGGTAAATAACAGTCTGAATGATGTTAAGGGTCCTAGAATGTATTAACATTAAGGTCATAGCTACTGTAGCTCCCGGTAGAAACACAAACACATAAAGTCAAAAACATCTCTGACATATTATTTCATATTATTTAATCTGTTGACAGAACCACAAAATATTTAAGACCTATGAACACTAAATTGAAGAATTTTTAATACCTTTTATTGAGAATTGTAAATTTAAGACTTTAAGACCCCGTGGACACCCTGCACCTAGCGTTACTGCAGAATCAGTAGGTTGTGCTAATACATCATTATACTGTATGGAGCTGGTGATGGACGTGTCTTGAGGACTGCGAGGGTCCAAGGTTGGGAGGTAAGTAAGGCTTTATTTATATAGCCCCTTTTAAAACACAGGGTTACAAAGTGCCTGAGGGAGGTGTCATGTGCCCTAAGTTGTTGTTTTCATAATGTGGGCGTTGTGAAGCTCTTTGAGACTGTAACTGTGATTAAGAGCTACACAAATACATTTGATTTGATGACACTCTTACCTGGATGTAGTCTACAGGGTTCTTTCCTTCTCCCTCCTCTGACACCAGAGCCTTGCCTTGCTCTCTCAGGTAGGAGCTCATACACTCACACATGGTCTTTAGCCCATTGGGGACCCTGCTGAACAGCTTATACATGCAAGCCAAATCTGTGGAGGGACACACACACAGACACACACATTAGCTGAGCCAATAAAACATATACCTCTCCTACAGGTTAAAAGTTAGAAGGTTTATTAAAGAGCGTTGAGGATTCCTGTCTCCATTTTGTGGAGTGACTCATGCAATTCGATCCATAGTTCAGTTCTTTGCAGCAAGGACACAAAATGGCCACTGCTACAGATGAGGGAGGCGTGGCACTGAGCGACAGCAGCACAGGACTGATTACTGACCTTCTGTCTTGCCGTTCTTGAGCATGTGAACCAGGCCCGAGTTCTCCATCTCAACGATCGTCTTCATGTGTTTGGAGATGAGCTCCCGTTCCACCACCTTGACTATCGGCTCCTCCGTAGACTTGTCCAGGCAGTGCATCACCCGTTCAATCTCCTCGTTAATCCTGGCCTCCACCTTCTTGATGTACACGCTGGCACTGTTTTCAGCCAGGAACTTTTGGCTCTCCATCTGGCAGGGAAAGAAAAGAAACACTTATCAGTTCATGTTCAGAATTGAAGTATTTCGCCGGCACGATATTTGAGTAATAATCTGAGAAAAAATAATAGCTCACTAGCTGTAGCTTGCAAAACTACACCAGAGGAATGTGCAGAGTCTGCATTAAATAAAGCTAAGTCAAGCTATTAATCAACTTTATCTTCTTAGACTTTTAGAGTGACATTGAGTGTGACATTCTCCCACAAACCTGGAAAAACTCTGCCGACATTTCTAGGAACGGTGCCTCAAAGTCCTCTTCATAAACGGATCTCCCTTCGAGGCCGAGGATCATTAACATTTGGCAGGCGTTCCTGATGGCCCCCCTAGTGGAGAGCAGAGGCAGACAACGTTACTGTAAAGTTCATAATATCGGTTGGAATTCAGCAACTCTCTTGGCAGGGATGTGATCCGGACATCACGAAAAGGGGCAGCAAACAATGAGACAGTAGGAAAACAAACATCTTCTGAAACTTAAAACAAGTGTGAATATTTTGTCAAAAAAAACCAAACATGTCTGCCTACTAAAAGTACAGATGTATAATCTCCCGGTAGGTGCTGCATTAAGTAAGTACTTGATGGTCCTAATTCACTGAAAAGTGGAGAATGTGTGGAAGGGTTTCATTTATTCAGATCACCATTAGCTACTGCTGAGGTGATTTTTCTTCTAGCAGCTATTCTGGGGCTTACTGTACAATACGAAAAAGAATCACAAAATGAAGTTATCTAAGCCAGTGGTTCTCAATCCTGATTCTTGCGGCCCAGAGGACTGCTGGTTTTCAATCCTGTCAGGTAATTGATTTAATTTAAATCAGTCCCTGATGCTAGAATGAAAAGCAGCAGGGATCTGGGTCTCGAGAACAACTGATCTAACCCCTACAGATCACAGGACCTGCCATCTTCTGCTTTCACAGTACAATTATCAATTTGCAGACCACACATTTCCAGAATGTTGACAAATGTCCTTATAGTGAGTTGAGGACAACCATCTCCTCAAGACTACGACAGGACCCAATAGAAGTATGTCCTGGCTATGTCCTTGACAGACTTCCCAAAATAAGCCTCGTTTTTTTTGTTGTCTTGGCCTCAGCAGGACTATTTTTTATATATTTTAAACCTTTATTTATACAGGAAGGTACCCATTGGAATACAAGATTTCTCCTTCCAGGGAGTCCCGTTTAAATCTAAACTATCTAAATTTATTATCACAATTGAGGCCCAGAAACCCAATGTGGGAAATTCAATTTCTTTTCAGTTAATGCGGCATTGAAATTAATTAACTTAATTTGGCTTCTTTGTATAAGAGACATCTAGTTTAGTATGCTTCAGTATTTCTATTGTCAATATCAACCAGTAGTTAATTAACTGGTCATGTAATCATTCCCATCTCTGGTTCTTAGGCTACCTGTCCACCACCTCCCCCTTCCTCTCGCGTGCAATCATGTCCAGAAGTGTCTGTCGGAGGTGGTCTCTGATGCAGCCGTAGCGAACCACCTGATCCCGGAAGATGATGAGACCCAGGTTGTAGACGTTCTCTACGTTGTTCTGCTGTACGTACACGCGGTCCTGCGGGCCAAGCGCAAGCAAAGGGAGAGTTAACGGCTAAACTTCAAAAAGACCTCAATGAATAACTCAATGATCTTTCATCTGTTAAAATGCATTAATTTGTCTGTCAACATTTGTAGAGGGTTAATGCTCAACCTGCTTTAAGTATTATCCTTCATGTATTGTTATAGTACTGACTATACTATACTGTTAGGTACAACTTATTTTAAAGACCCCATGAAATGGCATTATGAACATTGCGAGTTTCCTTGATGTGACGTGTTTCCAGATGAAACAGACCGTTAAGACGGGTACTTTACAAGGGGACGCACCCGATTTAATTGACATCGGACAGGGAGTGTGCACATGCTTTGAAAACCGAAAACGAGCGGAAACGATTGGACAAGCTTTTTTTTTTGGGTACGCCCCCATGTGCAGATGTACGTCACTCACAGGCAAGCAAGCGTTTTCAAAGAGAAGAATGGATTTTTCTCTTTTTTTGTGTGGAATATTTGGCATGATTTGGTATAAAGATGCATATGAGGTGCCAAGAAAAGGTGTAACATGGGGTCTTTAAACATTCAGTATTACTGAAGTTGATGCAAATTCCTTTTGCTTATGCAAACACCCTTCACCCTCTTTTCTACATTCCAGACTCTTTAATGAGCTTTTAATGAGTAAGTAATTATTATTGATATTTCTATTCATGTACTGTATAGCGATGACATGCCTTTTTAAGCCACTTGTTCCTGTGGCCTTCGGAGCAGTGGGCTTTTGTTTTTGGGATAACGGGCCGTATTGTGATTTCGAAATAATGGGCTGTAGGATCAATGGCATGGCACGGAAATAGTTACCTTAATATTTGCTGAATATCTATTCTTATTCATTTAAGTGATAACTCAATTAGACCCAATGTTTATTTGGCAAGTGACATTTCAAAAGCAGATCCAGTGTTCATCATCCCACAATGAGGACTCCATCAACTGTGTATTTTCACAGTGTCTTTCTGTGAAATCCATGAGCAATGCACAGAGAAAACAGCTGAAACTCTCACTACAGGTCCACAAGTGGCACGTAGCTCTACGCCGTGGCTGGTGTGGTCACTCCAGTCTATTAACAGGGGCAGCAAAAGGAAGTGGCGCCTGTGTTTCTGAGGCTTTAGTGGATGTTTCTGTTGAGAAACTCACCTAAAAATAAATGCTGGGTAGACTCAACAAAACAATAAAAGCAAGCACTACCTCTTAAGAACGAAAAATTAAAAAATGAGCAAAATGTTAAAATGTGGTTGTAATCAGGGCTGTTACACTTATATCATAGCTGGTATTAACTGTTCTGGTTCTGTGGTGTTCTCTTCCCTGCACCCACTATTCGGGCCAATCTCAACAACACTGTGTTGTTGAGATTGGCCAAACCCAGCTAAAACTATTTCCTTTGTGTTTATTTTAATGAAAGGCCTCGTTGGAAAGTTGTCTAAAAGCATTTCAGTGGCTTTTGCACTCCAACATCTGTTAGTTGCTGCTCACCATGTACATCAGGATGTCTCTGATCATCACCATAGCCGTCTGGTGGTCATTCCATGCCTGGTTCAAGGTTTGTAAGAAGTTGTTATTTAGAGAGTTGAGGACATCTTCTCGTACCTTTGGGGGAGACAGACAAACAAGAGATGGGTGTATTAGAGCTGCTCCTAAGGCTTTAGTGGCAATGGGATTCCTGTCCAAGAAATAAAAACAAACTACCGTTTAACTAGGCCTGGGCGATATCAATATCAATATATATCGTCAATAGAAACGTCATCAATACAATAAGAAAATAGTTCAATATAATATCGATAGTTTCACTCACGGTTGCATGAACAAAACAAACCAAGCGTGCTCCCTCCTTGGCTCATAAACAGCCAATCATGTCCCTTGACAATGGAGCGTACTACGACTGACACACAAACAGCCAATCATTTAACAGACAGACCCAAAATAAAGTTCAATAAGTGGTTAAATTCAACTTTTTTTATGAATTATGAATTATATATATTGTATATACTGGAAAGAGTTTATGGATGGTGAGAAAGGTGTAGTATTGAATAAGTGCAAATTTCATCCTGTTCGCTTTCGGACATGTAACATTCACTTGATGTTGTTCAGGTGAGTTATTTTTGCTCATTGTTTGTATTGTATTCTACTCTGAGTCCCTCCCGGATGTCCGAGCTCCTCACCCTATCTCTAAGGCTGAGCCCGGCCACCCTGCGAAGGAAACTCATTTCGGCCGCTTGTATTCGCGATCTCGTTCTTTCGGTCACTACCCAAAGCTCATGACCATAGGTGAGGGTTGGAACGTAGATCGACCGGTCAATTGAGAGCTTCGCCTTCTGGCTCAGCTCTCTCTTCACCACGACGGACCGGTATGTCTATATACCGGTATATTGTATTATTCTACTGTACTACTTTCATTTTGTTATGTTGTTTTTACTCTTTTTTGTTAGATGTTCGAAAAAATAAATAAATTGTATCATATATATCATATCATTAAAAATGATCAATAATTATCAATATTGACTGATATGAAATATGTTATATCGATATATTTTCTAGCTATATCGCCCAGCCCTAATTTGTCATTTCTTGTTCATGCGGTGTTTCTTGTGAGCAGTCTTCCCCTTTTCTGTAGGGACCCTTTCCCTATCCAGGCAGACAATATCTTAATACTCATGCTGCAGTGTGACTCAGCACTGGAAACCTAATGTCCCGGTGGAGTCTAAAGGGCACACTGGCCTGCCCCCATTTCTCTCTCTGGACAGAGATGATGCATTATCACCTCTATTCCTACTGTAAGACCAGATCAGCCCGTGCAGACTGACTCACTCCTCCCCATCCAGGTCAGGTATCAGGGAGCAAACCTGACTCAAATATAAATCGGAATATGCCCCCGAAATATAGTTTATTTTCAGTACTAATTAAGTACTCATCTTGTGGAATGGGTATGCAGACTCCAAATGTGAATCAGCCATTTATTTTCTAAGTAATTATAAGGTAGTCAGCTACCATTTTTGCCTGATTATGCCAATTATGAAAGATTCTGTCTAGAATTTTAAAATATTCATATTATAATAGTAAGTATATTAAACAAGGCCCTTAAATAATACATTGTAAAATAATATTCACATGGTGGTGTTGCACCGCTCATTTAACAGTTGAAATGAAAAACAAGAATGAATGGTAGGGGTCGGAAAGTAGATCCCTCTTGAGTGCTCAGGGGCAACATCAACCCAGACCATCAACTGAAATACTGTAGTGGTTCAACAGGTCTCAGGTTGCTAAACGGCTGCCTGGGTTACTTCAGTCTGGTTCAAGTGTTTAAGGTCAACTGGAGTAAGAGTAAATTAATCCAAATAATAGATATGTCACCCAGTAGGGTTACATGTAAACATAAGCACTGCAGTCTTTCCACGTAAATGAGATTAGATCTTCATTAGATATTAACACACTACTCGGGTGTCTTCTCTGATCTGCTCCATGTTGATATTTCCCTAACTGTTATCATTTAGGAAGACTGAGTGCCAACTTGAGAATGTTTATTTAATTGAGTGAGTGGCTGGTGTTCAATCATCTCCACCTCCAGATATCTCCACACTCTGCGGTTTGCACAAGCATACAATACAGATTTCATAGCCACACTTCACTTGTTGCCAATTGCATACAAAGGAAACAACTGAAAGCTTAGGAAAACATTCAATGATCGCTTTCTCTAACTTACTAGGAATTTAGAAACAAATGCAGTTCATAGTTCCCAGATTAGCATTGTATTATTGTCCCTGGTATTTGTTCTTCACCGGGCTGCTTACAATAATACAGCGGTGGCCTAAAGGTTAGAGAAGCGGCTTTGTGACCGTAGGGTCGCCGGTTCGTTCCACTGGACCGGCAGGAAAAACTCCAACCACTGAAGTGCCCTTGAGCAAGGCACTTAACCCCCAACTGCTCCAGTGGAGCTGCTCAGTGGCCAATAGTGTCAGACTGTGGTTGGACTGGGCAGCTCCCAGGTGTGAATGTGTAACTGTGTGAGCGAAGCATGAAGTTGCTGGAAAAGAGCATTTCACATTGACAAATACTGGGTATTTATTTTTTATTCATCATTTCTTTTCCCTTTTACTCCCAATTTGTACAGCCAATTCCCCCTGCTTAAGCAGTCCCGGTCACTGCTCCACCCCCCTCTGCCGGCCTAAGGGAGGGTGTAGACTAGCACACGCCTCCTCCGATGCATGTGAAGTCGCCAGCCACTTATCACCCGACAGCGAGGGGTTTCACCAGGAGGGCGTCACGCGTGCGGAGGAACACGTTATCAATTGTGTCTGTAGAGACGCCCGACCAAGCCGGAAGTACTGCTGTCAGGGCGCGAACCCCGGTTCTCTGCAGTGGTAGGCGAGGACTTTACCCAAATACTGGGTATTTCTAGCCTTGCTCTGATAAATAACATCAGATAAATGTCCAATTTGTAAATATCTGAAGGCATTATTGCCTAAGCATAGCAACAGGAAATCATTGATAATCCAAAGAGGTTCATAGTGTCTATACTTTAACTTAAATAGTATTTTCTTTTATTTCAGACACAACAGGTTATTCCTACCTGACATGTTTCGACGGTAGTACTTCCGTCTTCATCATGTCAGGTAGGAATAACCTGTTGTGTCTGAAATAAAAGAAAATACTATTTAAGGAAATCATTGATGTCAAATGTTAATTCAAAGACACTGATGCACTGACTTTCCTCCAACAGCCGTCAAACACGCAAAACCCTGTTATAAATAGCTATTGGACATAGATTTACGACCTTGTAAAATTGGAAAACACAGGACAAAATGAACACTCAAGAGTCCCATCTGTAAACAAGACGCTTCCCCCCCCAATCATACTGTAGGAGTCTGTCAAAAAGGAGCTGTGAGCTTTCTTTGAAAGAGGCTTTCAAATGTCCCATCGTCCCAGACCCGAGCTGCTCCCTCGGAAAGCCAATTCCCCAGCTTTCTAATTTCATTTTACTCCCACTCGTCTTCTTCATGTATGGGAGGCTGGGAGTAACTCCTGTTTTCTGGCGCTCCCTTTGTTTTGCGAGGATGCCACACAAGCCCAATGGTCGTGGAGTTTAACAGTTATAGGCTTAATGAAACTTGAACTGAAAAGGCTTCTGAATAGAGGTTGCAGAGCAATCAGAAAAAATTCAACCCTATACTTCTTCTTCTTTCGTGTATCGTCATCATATGTCCAACATTGTGTCGTGTAGCCACGCCCTCGTCTCAGGTCCCACTCGGAAGAGGCCC
>CABFOS010106301.1:0-11498 GCA_900660315.1 Diretmoides pauciradiatus
CTCAGGAAGTTCTCTCTGAGCCAATAGCATCAGCGCTTCAAGTCACGAGGGTGAGAGCTCGGGGGGCGGGGCCAGACCGGGCTGTGTTATGGAAATGGCGTCGCAGCGTTATTCATCACAGTTGTTATCGGATAAATTGAGAAGCAAGACACGGGTGAACATAGGTGCGGCATTTGAGCGTTGGTGTCATGTAAAGGAGTCGAAGAGGCTTAAAGGCCACGCTGAGGTCGCCACTTTTCTTCAGGACAGGTAAGCCAAATGTTTGCTGACAAAGGTTGCTAGCTAGCTAGCTGGCTAACGTTATATAGCTAGCTAGCTAGCTGGCTAATGTTATATAGCTAGCTGCTAGCTAGCTAGCTAGGCTAACGTTATATAGCTAGCTAGCTAGCTGGCTAATGTTATATAGCTAGCTAGCTGGCTAACGTTATATAGCTAGCTAGCTAGCTGGCTAACGTTATATAGCTAGCTAGCTAGCTGGCTAACGTTATATAGCTAGCTAGCTAGCTGGCTAACGTTATATAGCTAGCTAGCTAGCTGGCTAACGTTATATAGCTAGCTAGCTAGCTGGCTAATGTTATATAGCTACGGTCGGTAATGTCTCGCTGCGGTAAATTCTCCATCTATTTCGGGTATAGTTAGCAAACCTGGCAACCAGTTCAGGAGCGAGAACGGGTCATTGTGAGTGCGACCCCTATTGGCCGGGAGGTATTAAAACTATATCTATCACCTTTAACATTACGACTTTATTATCGAAATCTTATTATTTCCTTTACAGTGGCCCTAAAACGCCGTCGTACTAGGGTCACCTACTATAGTCATGCAACGGGCGTTGTAACTTCTGGTGTCAAAAATTAGCACATCTAGGGTCATGTTAGCTAGCAAAAAAAGAAAAAGAAAAACAAATCGATTCACAAAAGCAGCCTTACATAAAGTGGAGCGTCTAAATTGAAGTGGGTCCAGGTTCATGGGTTCTCAGGCCCCGGGGACCATCCAACCCAGTCATTTGGTTGACGATAACTGGACCCCTCCTCGCCCAGAGTCAAAGCCAGGGAGCTTTCATCTACAATTTCACTCTGCTGAAAAAGTCTGTCAGCTTTTGTAGAGGCCGGGATGAAGTGGCAAACTGGACACACAGAGAGAGCATTATTCCCAGTGAGGGTGCTCACCAAAAACTTGAAAAAAAAGAAGAGAAAAGACTTTGAACTTATTGCCCATCCGTATCTGTTACAACGCTCCACTTCACGGGCTCGTAGTGAGAGGCTTTGGCTGTGTCTGGGAGAAGAAGACGAAAGAAAAAAAAAAGCACTCCTTCTTTGTGGCGCCAGGATGCTTGGGAATCAGGATGTAGTAAGACAAGGGAAGCAGGGATAGAGAAGGAGAGGCATGTACTGTACGGCGGAGGCTTCGAGATGCTGAATTAGGGTTCAGATTAACGTCATCTACGACTCAACCCCCTATTCTCAGAGTCGCGTGACAACATCCATTGGCAGTTTAGCGGATACGCTTCAAACTCCCTTTAAAGAATTAAGGATGTGTCCACCCTTTTTTTTCAGAGGTTCTCCATTATGCCTCTTTTATCCATTGAGGAAAAAAGGGAGTAAAATAGGAGCAGAAATGTTCAGGTTGTCAGCAGGGGGAATTGGAGGTGCAGTCAGGGTGGCGGGGTGGAGAGCCGGCAGCCTGGCAGCATCCTGAAGCCAAACTCTGGCTGAAATATATTGACTGTTCCATTGCCACAGACAAGGAGGGCGAGAAAAAAAAAGGCTTGAAGAGAAAGAAACGACCTTTGAATAAATGCACTCTTTATTTCAGAACGCATGCTAGTCGTTTACAGCAGTGGCTCTGTATATGTAACATGGATTGTTGCTGAGCCTGTGAAAGTTGCTGAAAGATGTATTTCTAGTGCAGTTACTCGGTGGGGGGGGGTTTGCTGTTTGCTCTTTGTCCCAATGTGTTTGGAATTTATGAGCTAAATTGGATTATCTTTAGTTGGTTAATTTATTTCTCATGGACCCTGATGTGTTTCCCTCTCCCTCTCTGGCTGACGCATGATATGTGAGTCAGTTCAGCCTCCATGACACTGACAACAACGCTGTTCTCTGAAGCGATCTTTGAACCCTGAAAATAGAGCAGCAGGCCCTCCAGATATCCTCCCGTGAACTCGACTCACACAAGAAACGGTGGAAGACAGAGACAATGCAATAAAACTTGAATTACGGCTACACCGCACAATGGTAGGAACAAGAAAACAATGGAGAATTATTGTAGACAGGAAAGAAGTCAATCCTAATGACAAATTTTCAATCGAATGCACATGGGCAAGGAGCAACGTCCAAAAGCGGACTGGAATCCAACACGAAAAGCCAAGATATAACAGGGAGCAGGCAGCCATGGCAGGCCGGTCTACCCTTGGCCATGGGGACTACAGTGCAAGAGTAGTCAGTGAGGCAGTGGCAGTCAGATTGCCAAGCTGATTGTCCCTCAAGGCTAAATACTGGTGACTTGTCATTTCTGATGTGCCAGAGCTCTGACTACACTACACACACACACACTGTCTCCCACCAAGATGCATTACTGTACATCTAACGATCATTTTGGCATTTGGGCTTTGTATGACAACGTGTTTTGTGCGGCGTATGTCACATAATGCAGGAAATATATGTCATTAAATCTACACACAGCTTACTTTTGATGAACCTGGATGGTGCGTGAGGCTAAAGGCAGCAGATGAATCCACCCTGATAAGAGTAATTGGGGAAAGTTTGGCTGGAGGGACTTGAGAAGAACCTGACTCCACTGGGACGAAGCCCATCTTCCTGTTATCATTAGCGCATCTAAGGCCCAGTGCACACAGACTGACTGACTGGCTCGTCATGCGTCATATAGACTATTTGCAAACACGAGGATGGAAAAGTATGATTGGCTCTTGGCTGCCAGCACCGGGTATAGTCAGTGAACACACCGTGACAAGAACTCATAAGATCACGCTGCATCGGAGCGCCCCGGTGGCTCACCTGGTAGAACGCGTACCACAAGTCCTCGCATGCAGTCAGCCCCGGTTCGAATCCGAGCCAGGTTGTTGCATGTCATCCACTCTCTCTCTCTCTCCATATTTCCTGTATGCCTACTGTCCTATCCAATCAAAAAAAAGAAAAAAAGGAAAAGATCACACGCATCACTGGAGCTTTGGCTTTGGCTGGACAGAGTGCTTGCTCACATCATCTCTCAGATACACTTACACTGTTATATGTCATCGAGATGTGATATCCAATAGCTTTATGATGATGTTTAATAATTTATCTTTTTATTGTAAGCAGTTTCCCTCAACCTGCCTTTCCTACTCAGTTCGTGATTTCCTACATTTCCCAAAATGCCCTCTGACAAACTCCGGAGAAGGGGCGTAAAATTGCTGCTGCATTTACGTCACGTCGGACGAGGCGGAAAGTTGGGAAGATTTCCCATTACTCCGACCTGGAAGCGTTCATACATTCAGCTCGTTGGTAAAGGCCATGGCTATTGCTAGCTAGTTCCACAGCAACAACTCCTTAACAAATTGATTTGTTATCCAAACAAAAAGTTCTCATATTTTCTATTCGCAATTTCCACTATGAGGTTCATGAGAATGTTTTTTCCCCCTGTGGAAAGCTCGTATTTACGGTGTCTCTCATTAGACATGAATGCATCATCAGGTTTAAGGGCCCCACACATGATCATGGGTAAAACTGCTCTGCGCTGGCTGTGCCATTGTTTTCCTATGGGGAGAGCAGTGGTGCCCAACTGCGCGGAACCTCTGCCCTTGGCGTGGCGCACTGCTTGTGTGCTGCGCTCAAAGTTCAAATTATTTCAACTTTGACCTCGATTGCTGCTGACCTTTCAAAGTGCCACCAATGAGATAACAGCTGTATGTGATGTAGCCAGAAGCGACAGAATGGAAGAAAAACTTAAACTCTGTGTTATTATAGATTCCCTCGAAATCTATAATACCACATTAAAATGTTACCACAATCTCAGCAGGAAAAGTCGTGCATGGCGAAATATCAGCAGTCAGATGGGGCTTTTGCATATTAAGAGACGTTTCCTGCACCCAAACTCTTCTTGATCACCCGTTTTTTCCGTCATCGTCTGATCAGAATGGCACTTTCCAGGGCCTTCTTTTGAGAAACATTCAAATTCATCATACGCAAAACGGTGTGCAATGTTCTTCAAATACGTTACTCTATAGGATCATGTTGGCTAGAAACATGGTGATGTATACCTGCACTGTGCTTTACCTCTGCACCAAGTGTCTGCATCAAATTTCTCATCATCTGAAGGCAGCATTAGGTAACGAAAGCGATCGCTGTAGTGCTTGCTGTTGCTGGACTATACATACAGAACTACATGGCCCGGTGGGAGGAGCTGCTCGGAATTGCCCCACAAAGGTTTCCTCCATTTTTTTCTCTTATAGGGTTTTTCTGAGCTTTTCATTGTCTTCATGCAGCACCAATAGCTGTTTTGTTCACTTGTTTAATGTGAATTTTTCCTTGAATTTCACTTCTAGTACTTGGATGAGATTTGACTCCCGTGACCATGCCAGAATTTTATTTGGGCCAATAAGGGTGAAATATGCAGCAGTCAGTGGGGATGGGACACTCTTCTCTGTTGCAGCCTCACTTTGTTTGATTTAGTGACAAGACAGGATGTTTACATGAAAAAAAAATCTTCGCTGGAAGCTGGAATACTTGGTGTCACTAGGATGCAAAGACATGGGGGGCTTAGCCCAAAGGGGAGGGCAAGAGATGTGAGTGTGCAAAGCGCCCGCAAATCTTTTAGGTATATACTGCATTAGAACTACACATATGTCAACAACCAGTGAAGAAGCAAAGATGGCAACAAGTAAAAAGCGACAGACATATTCTCTTCTTCCATTTCTCTTTTGTTGAACAAGTTACTGTAATGTTAACTTTTAGACACATCAGAATTCTTCTGTAGGCTAGGACTTAAATGCTATTCATCTGCTTAGAACAGGCATGTTCATGATCATGCTTATGTGAATGCTAATGTAAATATTAAATATTATTACAACTACACTCATCATTTATTTAACTTATTACAGCCAATGAATGCAGAAAGTTAAGTTGGTCAGAAAATAAAATAATAAAACAAATAAAAAAAATAATAAAATAATTTAGTTTAGGCTATGTCTTGGTGTCTATGCCTACAAATGTATACTACAAGAAAATAAAAGAAAAACTCCTCTGGTTTCCTTCTAGACCTGTAGACCACTAACCTCCATCACACTGGCTCCTAGCTTAGGTTAGTGTTATCATAGCCTATACTACAATATCCCCTTTCCTTTACCTCAAGTAAACCTAGTGTGACCAACAAGCAAGGCCCGGCAATTTGATTTGTAACTTTAATCACAATCGACAGGCGGATCGGGGCGGCGTCTGCAGTGATGCGGTCGCTCAACCGGTCCGTCGTGGTGAAGAGAGAGCTGAGCCAGAAGGCGAAGCTCTCGATTTACCGGTCGATCTACGTTCCAACCCTCACCTATGGTGTCTTAAGAGTTGTTAATCATATTCCATTCTACCAAACTGAGGCGCTGATATTCTGATTAGAAGACACAGGATATGCTAATATTAGAGATACTAAGGTACGAAAATACTTTATTCTAGTCACTCTTGGTTTTCATCTGTTCTGGCATCATTAGAATATAAAGATGCATATACACGTTGTACAGAAGAACATCTGGAAAACTGTATACAGATAAACCTTTATGAGCCTTTATTTGAAAGACCCCACATGCTAAACGCCAGCCATAAAACTGTAAAAAAAAAAAGCATCTAGACTTTATTTCATGACAGAGCACAACAGCTGATGGCGAACAAACACCGGTAAACAACAAGTCTGGACTGGAGCAACATAACACAACATGCGACATAGCTGGTATACAATAGCCAGGTAAACTCGGTTTTGTCTCTTGATTTGGTAAAATATAAAACTTTTAACTGTTTTAGTTAGAATTTATAGTTTTTTTAACACTCGGGATCCATTTGTGATACACAAACACACACTGGCGTTTCAGCACACGTATAATTAGTCATTTAAAAATTAAATCAATACAAATATAGAGCAAAATTAAACGCCTAACCCGAGTTAAAGTCATTTCTACATGTTTGTATCGATTGTGGTGATTTTAATACCTCTCCTCCTCCTGGGGAGTTGGACTCTGTGTCCGTGGGTCGATGTTTGATATAAACAGAAAGCCAGTCCAGCATGGACACGATTCGAGGTGTGTAAGCATCTCCGCTCCTGGTTTCCCGCTTCCTCTTCGCCTTTACATATCTGTCTCGCAAATACTTCCACTTTTGCCTGCAGGCACTTTCATTTCTCCCGATGGTTTCCGCGATTTCTCGCCAGGAGTTCAACGCCAATTGAGAGTCTTTGTATTCTTTCAAGGAAGAATTGTATAAATGTGGGTAACGTCGGACCTCATCACACAACCTCTCTTCAAAACAAGCGTCCATTTTGTTATCTCAACAGTCGGCGCGCTTCTCCGCGTAGTCCGCGCGGGCTGCGCGCGGACCTTGGCGGACATGGGCGATGACGACATTTACGTCACGCGGACCCTCACGCTCACGTCGCAGTGGTGGGAAGTTGGATCTTTTTTCAGACTCAGATCTTCGGATTTCGTTCAGTCAAATGAACGAATCGTTTCAAGTCGGATCACGGATCGAAGGACTGAAGAAGTGTAGGTACCTGTTAGATCACAGAAGTGTTGCCTGCAGACAGTTCATAAGCCGGATCGTTGAAATAATGAGTATGCGCAAATCCAAGAAGAATGAGAGAACGGAATGAATGAAATACTCGCTGATTAGGATCGTAGGTACCGGGTCGTTGAAGTAACGTGCATGCAGCAAATCCAAGAACGAAATGAACGATCCACTAACAGTTACACATCGTACATACCGTATCACTCAAGATTCGTTCAAAAAGAACGAATCGTTCATGAATCGCCCAATACTAGTGCACACGCACACGCACACACAACACGGAAGTAAGCAGAATTTAAAGATGTTGCTGTATGCGCATAAATGATACGTTGAAGTATTTTTTGTATCTTTTAAATGTTTGTTTTGTTTTGTTGGAATCATTATGGTGCTTGAATAAGGGTGGTGCAGGGATGACGTATGCATCGCCCTGGTTTCCTCGACAAAAAGCTAATGGGATTTGTCCATTGGATTTTGGATTGTTGCAGAAAATAAACTCTGTGGCATACAATAGTTTATGACATTTACACGTTTTGTCCAGCAAGATAATTTTCACAAATAAACACAATTTTGATTTTTGAAGCGTACATGCAATCGCCAGAAGTAAAAAGCTAACGTTAGGCTATAATAAACCAACTACACCACTGAGTTGTTTGTGATAAATCTACAAGTTGCAAAGTTTCAGTTAGAATAGTTTGTAAGAGCGCAACTACAGGTTGTTGTTACCGCGGACTAGTGAGTCGATGAGCGTGATAACTTGGGCAACCTCTCATTTAGCCACTTGATAGCAATTGCCTTTCTAAAGACACATAAGCTTCAAAATTCACGAGTGGGGTATTTACTGATGCATTGCATGTCGTAGAACAAAACCTGAAAATCTCTGAAGCTTGTGTTAAACTCGGACCTTATTTCGGGCACTTAACCAAAAACTCATTCAGAAACCCATTGACTTCGAGACGAGGGAACCGGAAGTGCTAAAACGCTAACTCATTTCCGGGTTTTAGGACTCATTCCTGCTGCACCACTGTATTCAAAACAAGACGCGCTGATATGAACGGGCGGCTCTTTGACTGCAGCTCAGTGTAGTTCAGTCAGGAGCATTTACTGTAAAGTCACCATGTCCAAATTAAAAGCAATAATCTGGCCTCAAGTGGTTTTATTTGGCGACTCCATCACTCAGGTTAGTTCTCACACAAAATAGCTTTTCGCAGAAACTAACGTCTTTCCTCGTCAGTTTGTAAGCTAGCTGCTAGTTAGTTAGCTGCTAGTCTACCAGCACACGTTGTGAATGAATGACAGCAGGCGATTTCTCAGTTTGAGTCGTACAGTTCTGGGTTTGATCTGAGTGACAGTTGTGCTGCTTCATTCTTCCAGTTTTCATTCCAAGCCAATGGATGGGGCTCAGAACTAGCCAACAAACTAGCTAGGTGAGTGTTTACTTTTTATGTTTACTAGTTGAGAGGAAACCACATTCATGCAAACGAAAGCAATAACCTAACCTGCATCTTGTAACACTTGAGCTGTCAGTAACAGTAACACAAGGCAGAAATTGTACTTTTATGTTTAGCTACTTGCAATTTATGTAAGCAACGAAAGTTATCTGCCAAGCTGTAAGCGTGACTCTTATTTTGAAAACACCAGAAAGTGTGACGTTGTGAACAGAGGACTGTCAGGCTACAACTCCAGATGGGCCAAGGTTCTTCTTCCTCGCCTCATCAGCAGCCAAAACCCAGCAGACCACAACATAGCAGCAGTGACCATCTTCTTTGGGGCCAACGACTGTGCTCTTGAAGGTCGGATTTCATGAACGTGAAGCTTTTCTGCTGTAACATTAATAAGTTGTTGATGACATGACTGATCCCAGCCCCAGGATGCCTGATATTTAGTTACATAGGTCATGTAGCTGTTTTCATAACCACCAGATCATTGTTATTCCTACTTTGCATCCTTCACATGTGTTGTGCCAATGTGCTTGTCATGGCTCAGATTTCTTCTACAGCACCTTGTGGTAAACTATAAATTCCCTGCACCCTTGAAGACCTGTTTTACCCAACAATATTTGCAGGCGTACAGACTCAACTCAGCCAGGCTGGTCGATGCCAATGACAGCTTCATACTGCTCTGATGTTATTTGAACATTTCTAATGGTATTTGAGACCATTGACACTCCGCTGACCACGAACACATCATGCTACATAGAAATGTTGTGCTGTTTCCGTGAGTCGTGCAGATAAGAACCCCCAGCAGCACGTCCCTCTGCAGGAGTATTCAGAGAACCTGAAGGAGATTGCCAGACACCTGGTGTCAGCTGGTGTGGCCACAGACAAAATCATCTTCATCACTCCCCCTCCTCTTCACGAGTCGGCCTGGGAGAAGGAGTGCGTGCTGAAAGGTGACACGTCTTTTTTTTTAAATTTAAAATGTTTTGTAGTATATAAACATAAACAACATACTAAACTCACACATACCTTGTCCCACATTGTACCCATCCCTTATCCCTTCCTACCTCCCCTGGAACCAAGAGCACACTCAAAGGAAGAAGAATGAAATTAGAGATTAATAAACATTCAGAAGTAAGTCATATAGTGACTTAGATTAAATGATAATACCTGAATAGTAATTTAAAAAAATTAAGTAAAGACATTGGTTATTGTAGCAAAAGGCTACATAAGGAAGACATCGCATCAGTCAGGTAGCATGATCTATCAGAGGGTCAGTTCCTTTACATATTCAATAAACAGGGACCATACTTTTGTGAACCTGTCATAAGACCCGCTCAATGTAAGTCTTATTTTCTCAAGCTGGAGCAAGGACAACACCTCCTGTATCCATCTATTGAAAGGGGGTGTTTGTTGGATTTCCAATTCATGAGATTAGTTAATTAGTCTGCATGCTATAAGGCTACTAAATGATATCACTTTCTTTTCTGCATTTATCTTTATGCTCTTATCTCTGTATTCTTCACCAGTTTGATGGTTGTGTTTCTGTTTGATTATGAGTGTGTCCCCCTCCCCCCGCCTCTCTCTCTTCCAGGATGTCCTCTGAACCGTCTTAACTCTGTAGCAGGGACGTATGCCCAGGCGTGTGTCCAGGCAGCTGGCCAGTGTGGCGCAGACGTCCTGGACCTCTGGACGCTCATGCAGAAAGACGGACAGGTGGCCACTGCTGCTGTTTTATTGATTCTTGTCACTGTCATTAACTTGGGAGGACATTTTTACACGTCACCCCCCTCACAGCAAACTTTCAAATGCAGTAGATTCTTGTGTATCTAAAGCTTAGATTTCTGATGCAAGTTTGTTTTATTGATGCTGCCTTATTTGTTTATAGTTAAAATTAGGCTGGAAAGGTATTTCTAGAATGTTACATTTTGTATATGTGAAATATGTACCTCATTTCAGTACACAGTATTCTAATGTTCAGAATATTTAATTCTTTCAAACGTCCACTCCAAACAGCTGTGGATAAATGTGATGACCTCAGTGTTTCTATATTAGATATATTACCTATGTGTAGGATTTTGCTTTAGCGACAAAGCGTTCTCCTTCTGTTGCAAAGAAATCCAACATTAACTGAAGATGCATCAGTATGTTTGGCTTTCTCTTCATCCATCGTCTAATAAAATCATTCCTTTTGCTCGGTCTCCTGAACAGGACTACACCGTCTACCTGTCTGACGGGCTGCATCTCTCGGTGAAGGGCAACCAGTTTGTGGCCCAGCACCTGTGGGGGCTGTTGGAGAGTCGCGTGGCTGACCTGCCCTTCATCTTGCCCTACTGGGGAGACGTCGATGCCAAGAACCCAGAGAGCGCTTTGCTCTGTGACCAGTGAAGGAGACGCCGCCGGCTTCATTCTGAAAGCTCTTCCCCTTAATTTGCTTGCAGCCTTTTACTAACGGAAAACTGTAACTAATAGAATGACGATAGAAGCCAGTCAATAAATTAATACTATATTGGCATTACATTTCTAAAATCAATATAAAATCTATGAGTACACGGACAAGTGATGTTATGATAGGTTGTAAAAACATCAGGAAATGAAATATAAACTGTGAAAATGTATAATTTCGCCACCACAGAACTGGCTATAGGCTACTTGCACAGTTCCAATACTTCCTGAAAATAAAGCTGCTCCTGTGTCTCCTGTATTACATTATTCGCCAAACTGACAGTATGACAGTATGTTTGACTACTTACACTTTGAGATGACAATATGGGGGGACTGGATAACTTGTGCTTTACTGGTGTGGAGTGTGGCACACCAGCTAAAAGAGCCTCAGTGTCAGCTGTCATGGTGTCTGATGCAGCAGGATGGAGGGAAGTGCCCTAGAAGTAGAAGTAGAAGTACCTTTATTTGTCCCACGCTGGGGAAATTTGCATTTGTTACAGCAGCAGTGACATAACAAACACGCAGTAAAAAAAAAAAAACGAAACTATTATATACACTATTATATACACTATGTAGACTTAGGCCCCAACCACACGAGTGCGGATATATTTAGGATCGGCATACATTTCTGTCCGATTCGGCCTCCAAACCACACGAACTCTAGATTTTTTCCCAGATATCCGCACACATCTGAAACTGGATAAAGAAGTGGATAAATTGGAAAATATCCGATTCAGTGGATTGGTGTGGTTGATATTCTCCGCATATCTAAAAATCCAGTGACGTACGCACTGTTCGCGCATGACAGATAAAGCCCAAACAAAACAAGCGTGGAGGCAACGTTACGTAGCTTCCGGACAAC
>CABFOS010106449.1:0-11068 GCA_900660315.1 Diretmoides pauciradiatus
GACTATTACAATGTTAATTTGTTAGATGCAATTTTATTGATACACCAGTAGATGGCGGTCAAAACCTGCTTATACAAACATAATACAACCTGCAAAGCAATGAGTGCAATGTGGCCTGCATCATTTTGTTTTGGGCCTTATCATAAATATATTGTGTCATTGTGCTGTTAATGTAACATTCCAGTGCGTGATAAGCATATGAACATTTAATGAAATTTAATGAAATTTAATGAAAAAATTCTGATACAGATATAAGACTCAGACTCAAAAAAGTAAGAATCACAATGTACTAAAAAACATGAAAATACACAATTGAATACATATTACATAAATTAGAAAGTAACCAATTACAAAACAAACAACAAAACATAAGTCCCACAATCAGAACTTTGCCTTATAGTTATATAAAAAGTCTTCATTTGACCAATATTTATCTAGTCTATTTTTAAAAGCATTCACTGATGGAGCCTGCACTACTTCTTCCGGTAGCCTGTTCCAGACTCTCACAGCCCTAATTGTGAAAAAATTCTTCCTTTTCTCAGAGCGACACATTTTCAGAAGCAATTTTAGGGAGTTCCTTCTTAATTCATAAGTGCTTTCCCAGAAACTGACTACAGGCTCCACTGTGGAGTCATACATTTTGTGGACAAGTTTGTAAACCTTGATCATATCACCCCTATACCTCCTATATACAAGGGTTGGTAGTTTCAAGGATCTTAAGCGCTCTTCATATGACAACTCCTTCAAACCTGTGATTAATTTAGTTACCCTTCGTTGAACCGCTTCAATTTTTTCTATATATTTCACTTTATAAGGACACCAGACAGAACTTGAACTTGAACGTGAAGGACCCCCTAATAGATATATACGTTGGATCATGGACCCCCCAGTTAATAAAGATTTTGTCCTAAGGAATAGGATTTAGAATAGAAGAGTTCAGCACAACTGTTTGTGTTAGAGGCCGTGATAACAAATCGAAATGGTCATCCTTATACATTTTGAACCTGAGGAACAGTCCTATGAAAGAACGAAATAAATGTATTTGTGACACAAAAGATATGTGAGAGAATGTAAATTATTTGCAAGGCAGTGCCAAATAATTCTGATCCTTCCCCAATGTGCAGCACAACTTTGCACCTGTTTTTAATGATCACGGCTAGAACAGGAATCCTCATACACAGCTTTAATTTACTATGATAACACTGATGTCTTTTTCCTGCCTTCTCCAGGGTTTCAGGATGGAGAAAACCGAAGTCATGCTCAAGTAAGTGCTTCCCCCAGATTCTTGTGGTGATTATTCTGCAACATTTGGCTCAGGAGTGTGTGTGGGCTAATGAGAATCCCTCTGTCTCCCTGCAGTCAGCAGAGCACCGTCAGCACACCACACACAGTCCTGTTGGTGAGTAGGACATTACACTGCAGAGTTTTATTGATTAACTTTGTTTTTTTATATATTGATTCATTTTTAGCATAACCTATTTTTAGTTTCGTTATTTGTTTATACTGTATTTTATTAGCTTAACCATCTTTGTTTTAAATGTTTTAAATCTTTTCTATATACCATATAACATCTGTGTCCAGGGACAGCAGATGCAAAATAGCCTCCGGGCAAATTCTGGCACATTTACATTTTATGCTTTATTAATGTGCATTGTCCCTGTTAAATAATTGCGAAATAAAATAAAATACATTTTGTCCAGATTTAGATTTTACTCAGAGGTTGGAGCCACAAATGCAAGTAGTACTCAGTTGTAGAGAGTGTGAAGGAAAAAGTCAATCAGATACTGAAATCTATACGAATGTCTTTTACAGTAAAAAGTAGTAGGAGGATCAAGAGCCAACCAAATACATTTAAATGAAGCCTGTTAAGGAAACTGTTGATTTTCAGTTGTTCTGATTGTCTGCTGACGTTCTCCCCACAACATTTGTTCAATTTCTGTCTGATTCACTCTGTCTCTCTTCGCTCCCCACCCCCTTATCCCACCTTGCCCCACCCACTCTCCCTTATCTTCATCTTTCACCCTCCGTCTGTTACCCCTCTCAGGGTTGGACGAGGTGGTCGTGGTGATCCAGAGTCAGAGGAACTCCTACCACGCCCAGCAAGGTAGACAGAGGAAGGTGGAGATTCTGCAGCAGGCAGCCCAACTGGGACAGGTAACACAAGTAACACAGGGACAACAACAATTATAATTCTAATCGTTTAGCACGTTTCTTCTCCAAGTTACAAAGTGCAGTGTAGCGGACTGGTTAGCCTTGGGGCTGAGACAGACAGACACATAGGCGGTGTAGTGTAGAGTTCACTGGCCGACACGCTGTTTTATTAGTACATACAACTATATCAGTCCCCTGGTCAGCGCACCTCCTGCTAGCTCATACAGGTCAGCCTTCAGCTCCAGTACCAGGTCAGCTTCTGGCCCTTCCCAGCTTCCCCTCAGATATGCATGTATGCTGCTGGTCCAGCTCCACTCCATCTCCTTCTTCTTCTCTATTTCTTAACCACACCCACACACAACTTTAAAGGTTGCCGGCTGCAGTTGGCCAATTACTCATAATTGGCTGTAGACGGTACCGGATGCAGGGAGAACCAGCCCACCAGCTCGGTTCCCTCCTGCATCCAGCACACATCTCAAAACCCCCTCCCCTCCGCCACATGTAGTAAGGTAATAAAGTAAGTTAAGGTAAGTATCGTAATAAACAGAATAAAATGCAGCTTCATTTTCCAAGAGATCCAGTGACCTTTAGAGTAAATATGAAACTAACTTGGCCCAAATGAAGGCTAAGAAGTTTATTTTTTAATTGTCTCATTTCATTATATTTCTTTTTCTGCAGATAAAGGTAAGAAATAGATGTTGCAATTGGATTAAAAATGTGCTTCACAGCTCCCAGTTCCTCTTGACTGCACCACATTCTGCCATTCTACCTCCTTTAAGAGACATCCCAAGATGTCTCAAGTTTCCCTTACAGGACGTTACGTTTGTTTGTTTTAAGTTTTTTTTAATTAATTTTAAATATATGTGTTTATTGTTTTTTTAGAGCAAAGTAGGAATAGGAACAGAAAAGAGAGAGAGAAAGAAAGATAGCACATCCTAGGCAATAACAGTAAGTTCATAATCAAATTAAATGCAAAGCAGTTTTTCTTTAAAAAGTACAAAAGTGTATATACATAATAAGAGGGGAAAAAGAAAAGAAAAAAGGAATATACACAGTAAAGTGCTTTACATTGGATCATACAACACATTAGTTCTTACCCTGAAAAAATGTCAGTACAGGGTCCCAGATCTTATCGAACACACCGCTATCAGTCTCTCCAAATGTAATTTTTGCCATTTCTCTTAACCACAAATCATACATGAGTACAGAGTCCAATGTCCACACACTCGCAAGATTAACTTATTCGCAATCACCATTCCAAAACAAAACCAGGACAATAAAGTTTGAATTGAATACTTAGTCACCAGCTGCTCCAGTGAAGCTGCTCTGAGGCGGTAGAACGGTAGAAGAGCGTGGTTGTACTGGGCAGCTCCCAGTTGTGAATGTGTGTAAGTATATGAAGGTAAAGTAGGACGAAAAAGAACATGCACACTCAGCAAACCATCCCTGGATAAATAGATGGAACAAAGTTATAGAAAATAGCCTTTGTTTTGTTTGGCATATTTACTTGGTAAGTCATCCATTGCTGTGGTACAACATTGTTACCAACAGGGGTCCTCCTTACCATAGAGCTGCCCACAGTGCTGAGGAGAAACAAACTACTCCACACAGGAGTTACATGAAGACCATTTCCCCGCAAGGTGGCTGTGAAAAGTAATTTGTTCTACACCTCAGTGAAATGAGATCAGAATAACGGACAATAGTAGAGAGAATGAGACGTATAACAGAAGATTCTGCTTTGATGGGAATGGCGCATCGGAGAGACATTTGTCATTACATGTTCTGTCATTGCTTCTTCCTTCAACCTCCATTCTCAGTTGACAATTATGTAAAATGGGGATGATAAATTGGTACCCATTTAAAAAAAACATACAGGACAATCTTGCAAGAATATAAACATAACTCACAGGAGGGTCAAACCATACACAGAATATATAAAACATCATTCCACCAATAAGAATCATGTACATAGATGAAAACATGTATGCATAGAAAGAATACTATAAAAGTAACAGTAATGTCTAAGCAATGTGCATCAAGTCAGGACCATTGATGCAGTGTATACCACACCTGGCAAATGTATATATCTCTATGGAGGTGGAGGCATGGAGGTGGCTACATTCCAATTTATCCATGAGAGTGGGAGCACATCTGAAGGAAAAAGAGGGGTAGGGGGTTGAGCAAAGTGTGATGATAGAGTACGGGTCAGATTGCATCCCTGAGAATGTATAGACACACAAAAACCATCAACATTTTTATAAGTAGGAGGTTGATGGGCAGCTCTGACATTTTGTCAGAGCTGCCCATCAACCTAAGTAAACCTAAGTAAATGTACAAGTCTGTTAGAGGTGCAGAAGATTGTCACCAATCGGGGTCATTCTTGCCGTACACCTGTCTGAGCTGAGGACTTCACTTTCCAAACTCTACATTTTGACGTAATAGTCTTTTAATGGCTGTGCTGCAGGGCGGCTGTGAAGGGGGATTCGCTACACACTTGTGTGACACGAGTGAGATGAGCATAAGCAGAGCAGTAGAGCAGATAGGGATATAATAGGGATATAATAGAGCATATTAGAGAATGAGAGCTGGAAGCTGGTAGAATGAATGATTCTTGAAAAGAGACAATCAGACTGTCAGATTTAGGGGGAAATGGTTATGCGTTAAGTGTGATGATGCTTTTAATTGTACTTCACTACTTCACTTCACTACTAGCTTCCCAACTACCTACCAATTTATTGGTTTAAAATAAATATTGTAACATTCAACATTCCTTCATTCCTGACGTAGCCGACCTGAAGTCTCGAAGTCGCCTTAACTCAATGACTGACTAAATAACATCTCACGACTGTTGAGTGCCGACTGCATGAGCACAATTCTTCACCCATAGAAGAGTTTGTTTCCCACACAGGTGCTTGCTGAGAATGAGAGGCATGATAAGGTAGCTGGAAACTGGTAGAATGAATGATTCTTGAAAAGAGGCAATCAGATTGTCAGATTTAGGGAAAATGGTTATGCGTTTAGTGGGATGATGCCCATTCCTTTTAATTGTACTTTACTACTTCACTTCACTACTAGCTTCCCAACCTCTCTCTCTCTCTCTCTCTCTCTCTCTCTAATGCACTGTCAAATGTGTTGGGTCAAGAGCTTGTGCCAATGTTTAAAACATTAGTGAAAGCTAGAATTAGACTGGATTTTGGGTTTTATTCCCTAATGAACAATGTGGATGAGTTCATCTCTCAATGGTGTTTTAATGACGCTCTCTGTTCTGTGGTTGATGACCAGTTGATTTTAAATCTGGTATTATTGTAATTTAAAAAAAAGACATGTATTGTACATCTTAATTAAGATAAAGATTGTAATTAACTTAATGGAAAATAAAGGTGGTTAAAAGTCAAAAAGTCTCTCTCTCTCTCTCTCTTTCTCTCTCTCTCTCTCTCTCTTTCTCTCTCTCTCTCTCTCTCTCTCTCCCCATCTCATTGCTTCCCACTCCCACTTTCCCTTTCTTTGCACTATTTTAATATAATGTGTATTTGTTATATTTGGCTTATTGTATCATTGTTATGTCTGTGTAACTATGCGCTAATGCCATCTTGGTCAGGTCGCCCTTGAAAAAGAGATTTTTGAGTAAATAAAGGTTAAAAAAACATAATTGATATATCTGGTGGCATTGGGTCTGTTGGTTTTTCTTTGTCTTGTTTAAATTTTTTTTAACATTTAACATTTCCACTATAAAATTATTTTATAAGACACATAAGACACACGAACAAAGACAGAGCTGCTCATCAACTCACCGCATGAACAAAGTAACAAAGCTGCTTTTAGCAAACGAGAAGTTGAGCTTCATACATTGCGTTTCATAAATAGTCTATGTGGTTGCGTGCGTGTGAGCATCTTGTGTTGACAGGCTTTTTTGCACTTGTGTGTTAAGGTAGATGGATATAGCGATGTACAAGCGTATTCGAGATGATGTTGTTTATCACACCTGGTTAGACCTTGATTGTGGAGTGCTGTTTTGGATGAGAGCAGGCTGTGCGTCATGGGTTATTAGACTGACGTACATTCAGGTGTTTATGTCTTCTAAATGCACTAATTATATGCGGGGTCACTCTGGCAGTTGTTGGTGATCATTTTGACATAACAGATTTACTGATAGACTTTCCACAAAAGTTATTATGGCAAGGGTTATTATAGCTGATGACTATTTTCTTACAGCCATAGCACACAGGCCCTCATATGCTGTTGGCTGTCAGGAAAGTACAGTCTTTCAATCAACCAGCAAAGGAACAATCAACAAGTACTGCAACCTCATTACACTGTCGTCTCATTTGGCCACTGCTCTCTCAGTTGGTCTCCCTCACGTCTCCTGGAGTGATACGAAGGCCGACTCGCATCAAACAGTAACAGCTGACAGGTTTTCGCCAAAAGACCTCTTCACCTCCTCGGAACTTGACGTGGAACAGTAATGAGGCTTTTATGTGTGTGTGTGCATGTACTATGTGCCTCTGCCCATGCAATATTTGAACTAAACATTCGTAAGCAAGTATAATAGTACGTATTCGTAGACAAAATTAGCTGGGGAACACCTTATATTTACTGCTGACTTTCTCCCCTGCCTGTTTTAGCTATTGCTGCTGCAGAAAATGCGTCGTGGAACGTCGACCCCATTATTGCTTCTCAATCTGTTTACTTAGTTTTACTGTGTTTACCTCCCATCCATCAGCTGTCACACAATCTTCCACATGCATACACACACAAACACACACACACGCATTTGTACTTCTGATCTTTTCTTTCGTAATGTACTTTTCATATGGTTACGACTGCAGGATATGCTTTGATTTTTGGCAGACAAATATAATGATATATTGTAAAGCTGTTTTGATTCATCTAGGGAGTTCCAGTCATTATTCTTCTTCATGAACTGTCAGAGTATGAGGGGGTCTGGAGTAT
Organism: Diretmoides pauciradiatus; assembly: GCA_900660315.1. NCBI lineage: Eukaryota > Metazoa > Chordata > Actinopteri > Trachichthyiformes > Diretmidae > Diretmoides > Diretmoides pauciradiatus. The sequence continues at coordinate 7,102 of CABFOS010106449.1, forward strand.
CCTCCCTACTCTTCCTCAGTGAGTAAGACATGCACACGTTCAAAACAAATGAATCAGATAAGATTGGATTATTACGTTAATGGAAACTTGAATGATCCCCTGTGGGGAAATATAAATCCATCAAAAGTTTTTTTCAAATTGTTTTTTTTCGGTCACATTTCCAGTCTCTCAGCATCCTTCAGTCAATCAGCATCCTGGTTTCTCTTCTTGGAGGAGGAAACAAGAGTCACGCTGACTGTTCTGCTGCAGGTGCTTAACAGACACCATGCCCAAGAGGTGAGACACACACACACACACACACACACACACACACACACACACACACGTGACATCTTGTATATTATCTATCAGTAGTGATTGTATTCTTCTGTGAATGTCTGATCTGTCAGTGATGGACCCTGCTGTCACACCCTGCCCTCCCTTTCCTCCTTCTCCAATACTCAGGAATGGTTTTTGGGCAAGCGTCTCCATGACAACGATGCATCCATCATCCACCACTATGCCTTCTCTGAAGATCCCAGTTCCTTCGGTTACCCCGACCCTGCAGCAGGCTGGGCACTCAGCAGGCCCCTGCTCCAGAGGTACCTGCATGTGTATGGGCATGTGTGTGTGTTGTGCATAATAAATCCATCTGGAAGTTTTTGCATGCACATGGTAGCGAAAACGCTTCTCTCGTTAATGTTTTTCTCCTTTAATATGTTTCAGACTTGCTGAACGGATCCAACGTGAGCCAATGAAATCCGACTTTACTATTGACTTGAAACATGAGGTACCTACTTTTAAACTGCTTTCAGTGTTCTGTGTCATTCTGCCCCTCTGCCTAAACGTATCACAGCAATTAGACTCATCACTATAATTTACCTCTGAACCTGGTAAAATAAAATCTGTTTCATGGTGCAGCTCCAGCTTCGTGTTCCGAATCTGCTTTGCACACCTAAACAGCCGTGGTGAAAAGCATAATGGGCCGAACTGTCTAGTGGCGCAATGACAGACAGCATTCCCACAGTGACTGACTGATCTTTTGCTGAAAAGCTCTGTGACTCACCTTAGATCACCATGCCCAGACATACCAGCTTTGACAGCCCGTAACACTTCTATTATTAACACACCAGCTCAATAATGACTGTGTGTGTGTGTGTGTGTGTGTGGGCTTGATGTATGTATGTATATTTATGTGTGTATGTTTGCGTGCATCTGTGTGTCAGTGTTTGCGTCAATGCTTGCACACGCATACGCAAGTGTGTGCATGTTTCCCAGCCGTGCACATCCAAATATAAAACTTTTGTAAAGTTTTTACTCAGTAAACTCGCTTTGGTGAGGGCAATCTTGTTATGGAAATTACTTTGCAAGGCTTTGAGTCCTGCAGAAAAGCAATTGTAGATAAGCTGTCTAGTTCATGTCGTTCAGGATGCTGAGACTCAGCTATGTGTTTTGTGAAATTGTGTTTGTCTAAAGACAGCAGCAGCATAATAATACTTGTCTGTTCAGATCCTTTATGGGTAAGGATTCATTCTTGAATGCTGGAGCCATAATCTTACAATGCAACCCGCCATTGAAATGAAAATATAATAATCCACAACATTTTCATATATATAAATGTCTGTTTTGTCTCTATCACTGCTTGATATAACAAAATTGTCAGGTAGGTCTTTCCTGATAGAAATCCTGGAAGAGATGCATTTAGTACATGAGCAGCGATAGACACCATTGCTAAGTAGACAAAGAAAAGACTCACATTTCTTCAACAGAAAATTTAGGGAAATGATGTCACAGTACTGGACACACTGATTGCCAGGTGATCTCCGGGAAATGCAGAACAAAAACACCGCAGCTTATCACCAAAGACAAATAAAAAAAACTCTAAGGGCAACATTGAAGACAGATTACTAGGAAGTATCCTGCAAGGAACATGTACATTACAATACATTCTTATTTCGTGTGTTTGTGTGTGTGTGTGTGAGAGAGAGAGAGGAGGGGTGGGGTAACTGTCACTCATCTATCTTAGGTTGACTTGGATCTTGCAGTATACTTTTCCTTCCTTATGGCCAACTTTTTCATCCAACAAGCTTGTTGACCATACACACATCTGCAGACTTTCCCAGGTTTCTCAGCTCTGAAGGGAATTAATGGACTGCTGGTGACTTGTTGATCGTCATTGTTTCCCACAGAAATTGTTTAACTTTCGATCTATCTACATCCCCAAAATCAGTTCTGGTTTAAAGGGGCCTTTATTTGGATATTTTTATGATGATATTGACTAACTGCTCTGTAATTTTACCCCATATTGGTTAATTTGGGGTTAACAATAGACACGGGTAATATTTTTATTAACACAATGTTTTAACTAACATTTTCCCAGAATCTTTACATTTGGGGAGTATTTGTTCAGCAGCAGAGAAACATATTTGAAAGTATATTGAAATCCCTTAATCTGAGTACCACACAGGCTTACATCTGTCTGTGTCTGTCTCCCTCTTTCAGATTGCTCTGTATATTTGGGAGGAAGGAAATGGTCCAAAGCTGATAGCAGTTCCAGAGTTTTGTACACAGCAGAGAGACGACTGTGCTACCACGTTTACAACTTACCTGCCCAACTGTGTATGTATCGAAGCACTTATTTATTTATGTTTTTTTAATAATCTATTTATTTCGGAGTACAGTAGACAACAGTCATCACATAACAGTGAATAAACACAGTCCTGACATTGCCCCCGAGTTCCTAACTTTCTATACCCGGTCCTTTCCCTCCGTTCCCGTACACCCCATAACACACAAAAAGACAAAACAGACAGGAGGTATCCATGCACCAAAGCAAACACCCGAAAAATGACAAAACAAAATTCGAGAAACATGTGAGTGGAAAGAAAAAGAGAGAAAAGGAAACAACAAAGAATAGCAATGACACAGAGAAAACAGATGAACAAATAAACACGAGAGCTGTATCACTGTGACCTCAGCTCATAGAGTCCATGTCCACGTCCATGTCCATATCCATGTCCATGTCCATGTCCACGTCCATGTCCACGTCCACGTCCACGTCCATGTCCATATCCATGTCCACGTCCATGTCCATGTCCACGTCCATGTCCACGTCCACGTCCATGTCCATATCCATGTCCACGTCCATGTCCATGTCCACGTCCATGTCCACGTCCACGTCCACGTCCATGTCCATATCCATGTCCACGTCCATGTCCATGTCCACGTCCATGTCCACGTCCACGTCCACGTCCATGTCCACGTCCATGTCCATGTCCATATCCATGTCCATGTCCATGTCCATGTGCATCCCCAACAATCCATATCTGTGTCTCTACAAAGTCTCCACGTCTTAAAGGAAACCTGTCCAAGCATCTGTGTTCAGGTATCTTTCTTTTTTATTTATTTGATTTATTTATTTATTTACAGCACAGTAAAACAAGCAAACAAAACCGACAAAAATAAACTGCAAGCAGATTGTGCAGGTGAGATAAAAAAAACGAGAGGCTTATAGAGGAAATCTCGCCATATCAGCATTAAGAACAGATATTAATAAGTACATAGCAAAAAACAGACAAACAAATATAAAAACATGGAATCAAAAAGCAAAGACAACACAAAATCACATATGGAACACAATTATGAGTGAGAGCATAAGCGCGTGTGTGTGTGTGTGTGTGTGTGTGTGATCGAGCGAGCATGGGAGTGTGCGACTCTACGCACATGCCAAAGCACACATGTATTTAGTCAAATCAGACAAATCTTTACAGTGGATAGAGGATGGTCCGTCATACTCAAATGTGATCAGTTTGAAGAGTTTGGTTCATCAGACAGGACCTGAGTGTAAGGACTGTACAAGGAAGTAGAGTAGACCCAGGCGCAGAGACAACACACAGAGGCGGTAATCCAGGAATCAGACTTTACTAAAAACTTAACACACACAGGGGTACAGCCAAACATAAATGAGGACCGAACACAGAACACGGGG
>CABFOS010106582.1:0-11916 GCA_900660315.1 Diretmoides pauciradiatus
GCTGCAGAGTGTGCCCAGTGCATCCCAGGTCTTTCGGAAACAGCTCGCACAGCTCCATGGCCAGGTTCATGTTGCTGGCGTTATCGTGGACTGTGCAAAACACCAGTAGATCCCATACATAGATAGACGGTTTGCAATGTTGACAGCCGTATGTCTCTCTGCCATAATAGAGGTATGCAGCACTCTGGCATTCAACTTCCACGTGTCTGTAATGTAATGAGCAGTTACCGTAATGTAGGGCTCCATGGTGGAAGATGTCCACAGGTCGGTTGTTATCGACACACTCATGCCTTTCATCTCCTTCTTAATATTCTGTCGCAGGGTGTCATACTGACGCATGATGGTAGCCCACAGTGTTGCGTGAGACGGGACAGTGTAGCCTGGTTAAAAAAACTGCAGTATTTCTCTAAAGCCTTCCCCGTGTACTGCAGCCAAAGGTCTGATGTCTTTGACAATGAAATTTGCCAGTAAACCGGTGATCTGCTGTCTTTTCTTGTCTGTTAAAGCAGGCCGTTTGGTAAAGCTGCTCATTGATGTCTGAACCGGAGTAGGACCGTCAGTCTTGACTTCACTCCTGGTAGCTAGCGGATGCCATTTCAGATGAGTTTGCATAACACTTGTACTTTTGTTGTACTTTATGACTGAATTGCATATTTTGCAGATAACAGTGCTGTTTGTATCTTTTGTGAAGTATTTCCACACACTTGATGCAGTCCGTGTTTGCTGGGGCAAAAAGTCATTACCTGCTGTCTTTCCTGAAGCTGCCATTTTGGTTATGTGTTACGTATGTGTTACGTGTTTTATAGTGTGTTACGCCGCCAATGACTAGTCGACGTCTCCTGAGCAGGGTCGACTTGCGGTAGTAACGTCGACACGTCGACTAGTCGACTAGTCTATGCAACCCCTAGCACCCAGACTCCTTGGAGCCATGTGAGGACTCTCTGCTATCACAGGCCCAGACCTGACACTGTACTGACAGACATTACCGTGGGAAGTAGGGGTGCTGGCTCCAGGTGCAGCACCCCCTGGTGGCACGAACGGTTATTGATGCAAAATAAATCTGTCACATTTAAAAAAAAATGTAATTGGGGTAGGGGAATGAAAGAACATACACCTATTTTAAAAAAAAAATCTTAAACTACTATTCTTTTGTTTTGTTATCACGAGTGTACGGTCTGTGACTGTTTCCTGTATGGCCCATAATGCACCTGCGGCGGGCATTCGTCTTTATCACGTTGTCTGAACATGGCGCAAAAACAAATTTCGGATTTTTTTGGTATCCCTTCGAAATCCAAAAAGAGCACCAAAAGCAGCGTTGTTCCTCCATCACCTGCAACAGCTGAATATGTAGAGGAGGGAGAGCCTGCGGCAGCAGCTGAGTCTAACCCCGAGGCCAAGTCGTTGCCAATTGCACCGGAGGAGGATGCGGAGTTTGTGCGGCCTGATGAGCCCAGCAGCAGCAGCACTCCATCGGGCCAGTCTGCAACCAGGGCAGCGGCAAGAAGTGTAGCACTAGCAGGATTTGATGAGGCATTTCAGCCCAAGGACTTCAACTTCCCGGGGAGGCGTATTGGCACTGAACATTTTGCCCGTTCATTTAAGCCCGGTTGGTTTGAAAAATGGCCATGGTTACACTACATGAAGGAGAGTGACTGTGTTATGTGCTTTTCCTGCATCTCTGCAGTGGAGAAAAAATTGATCACCCAAGATAGTAACAGCAACAGCACCTTTGTTAGAGGTGGTTTTACTAACTGGCGCAAAGCAATACAAAAATTCACAGAACACGAGAAGTCGCATTTGCACACAGAGTCAGTGCAAAAGTTAGCTGCTCTTGGTAGCACACCAATCAGTGCTGTGTTATCAGACATAGCAGCTAAAGAGCAAGCCACGGTAAGGAATGTAGTGGAGTTGTTGTTTCGATCTATTCACTTCCTCGGGCGCAAGGGAGTTCCTTTCAGAGGGGATACTACTCGGGATGGTGTTCTTTATGAGTTAATGCTTGAACACACATACAACCTAGAAAAAGAGCGTCAATGGGTTCTCAGGAGAGATAACTGGATGTCCGATACCATTCAGAATTAGGTAATTCAAATGTTTGCCCACGCTATACAGAGAGAGATTGTGTCACTTGCATCAGAATGTGACTTCTATGGATTGACAGCTGATGGCACGACCAATGTGAGCACCATGGTACAGTTCTCATGCAGCCTACACTACGTCGACCACAACCTGGAGTCCCACTGTGACTTTTTGGGATTCTACAATGCCCCCGACTCTACTGCAGAAACGCTGTTCATTTGTGTGAAGGACATTTTTCGGCGTTTAAACATCCCCATTGAACGACTCAAAGGATATTGTTTTGATGGAGCAGCCAACATGTCGGGTCGTTTTTCTGGTGTACAAGCGCGACTAAAGGAGCTGTGCTCAGACTCAATGTATGTGCAGTGCTGCAATCATTCTCTGGACCTGGTATTGCAAGAAGTTGCGCGTGAGGTGAACATTGTGGCGGATGCACTGAACTTTGTGCAGGGTGTAGGGTGCAGTCGTCATAAACGAATCATCAAAACGCAAACAACTATATGAATCTTTGTTTGGTGTGGATGAAGTGGTAACCAACATATTGGGCCTGTGTCCAACCAGGTGGTGCGTGCGCACAAAGGCAGTCTCGCGCGTCTGCACCTCATACAGCACTCTGGTAGCCACACTTGACACACTGAAGGATGACAACAGTGTCAGGGGGGAAACGAGAGCAAAAATCAAGGGACTGCACAAACAGGCATTGAAAGGAAGAACGTACTTCAGCCTTTTGTGTTGTGATGCGCTGTTCGGGCCCTGTGGGGCAGAGGCCAAGAGCTTACAGAGCACCAAGTGCACTCGGCGCACTTGAATGTGCGAATGTGCTGAGAGAACGGGTTGGGGCACTTAGAGATGACAGCGTCATGGAAGAGATAACAGCCAAGGTGAAAACATGTGCTTCCAAAATTGGCCTGAAGATGCCCACAGACACTGCCCCCCTGAGAGTGAGCAGAACCCCAGCCCGCTATCATCACAGCGAAACCGAATCGCTGGCAGTTGAAGCAGAAGAACTCAAGTGGAGACGCAAGTTTTATAAAGCTGTAGACTTGGTGCAGTCAGAACTGGAGAGGAGATTTGACCAGGACAGCATGCGTATAGCGGCAAGTAGAGAGAGGACCATAATTGACGCAGCTAGGCAAAAATAGACTTCACAGTATCGTCAAGGTGTGCAGCAAAATTGCTCGAACCAACCTTGCTGACATTCCCAGCCTGTATAAGACCCGATCCCTGAAGAAAGCCCAGTCTATCCTGGCTGACCCGAGCCACCCTCTGTCGCTCAGATTTGAGCTGCTCTCGCCCGGTCGGAGATATCGTATGCCAAAGTGCAGAACAAACAGACTGAATAACTCTTTTATCCCCACAGCCATCGGCTTTTTAAACAACCATATGTGACCTACCTTTCTACCTTTCTTATTATCATTATGTATGTGCTGTGTGAATGTTGTTTGTTTTGTTGTTGTTGTTGTTGTTTTTATTATGACACTGCTGGCTGCACAACAAATTGCCCCTTGGGGATAATAAAGAACCTTGAACCTTGATACTATCGTATCGTGGCCTAAGTATCGTGACAATATGTGAAGTCTCAGGTGATTCCCGCCCCTAATGATTATACCACGTGAGGTGACCTCTACTTAGTTCTTTTCAGACTCCATCCAAGCAGGCACACTGTCAAATTTAATTCCGTGTCGCATCTGTCCACATAACCTTGACAAGTTTTTGGGAATCATTTAATTAGTCCCCACCACTTCAAATTGGTCTATTGGTTTAATGACATTAGTGTTCCTTTTTCAACACCACCCCTACCTGCTGCCTGAGTGATCATGCATATGTAGGAGGATAGGTGTTCTGGGGAACAGCGTCGCACATTATGGGAGTTTTACCAAAGTTTTACCAAACAAACACAACTGACGGTCATATAACCGGCCAATTACATTTCAGTTTACAGCGTTTTTGGTAATTGGTCACATTGAGGCATTTGCATGTCTGTCGTATTATGGTTTATATCATATTTCGTCATGCTAATTCATTCAATTTCCTGCGTATTCCTTTTGAGGGACATTGGGGACCTGAGCCTATATATCCCAGCATGCATTAGGCACCCCGGGAAAGGTCACCAGTCCATCACAGCGCTTACACATGCACTAACCCAAACCAACATGCAAACGCGCTACAGAGCTAACCACTCAGCCGCCGTGCTTTTAACGTTGTGGCTAATTTACGTTCCCACTCTGCACGGGAGGTACGGGAGGTACGGGAGATTGTGGTATCGGTGGAGCTCTCGGTCTGGAGAGACTAGCGGCCGGAGATTTACGACGATCAGGAAAGTCAGGAAGAAAGGGGGAGAGAGCAGAAAGAAAGAGGAAGGGGCGGCAAAGGGAGAAAGAGGGAGAAGAAAACATTGAGTTAAGCCCTTTAAGCCATTAAGCCCTGTGTGAAGCTCATTAGCATTCAGCGGACCCACCGGAGTACTCGGGGCACTCTGTAATTTGCAATAAAAAATAAAGATGACGCCAAAACAAAAACAAATCTGAGATGATACAAATTAGGAGGAGTGCGCTTGGTTAGTCTGTCAAAGCAGTAAATTTCCCTGCGCGGCGTGGAAAACTCAGGTCGCTAGGCCCGGGCGCAGGCTGGGAAATTAATGAGCTGTCTGTTTGCGTGATTTTATTTCCCTTGAATCTCCCCCATTTTGCCCGGACAGTGAATCAATCTGCCTTTATGATAATGATGCTTCAATGTTGAAAATTATTACATTAAATTGATTGGATTCATTCTTTGTGTGAAAAGGGAGACATCACACTCCAACGTACTCCTGCTACCATCTCTTTTACTATAGTGGTCTACTACGGCACATCTAACTATCTCTGTCTGGATGTCCTTCGCATATCTCGAGAACCGTTCATCCGATCGACTTCAACCTTGGCGGATGTGCTGCTCATGGCCCAAGGAAGTGCGGTGTAGAGTGTGAAGTTATTTGGATGAGCGGTTCTCGAGAAAGCACTTAGTTTCGATGATCCAGGGATCGGGGGCGCTGTGTCGGAGCAGCAACCCCAGTTGAAGAAGAATGTGAAGACTTGTGGGTAGTGTAGTGTCGAGTGTGAAGTCAATCAGATGTGTGGTTCTTGCCCATTCCGAACAGACACGTTTCGCATGGGCACTGCTCTGAACAGGCACTGCTCTAGTTTATCAAATTACCACAGTGGGTCTGAGCTGGTTTATCAGTCGAACCAGTGATGTCACTCCCAAACCCAGGATGCTCTAGTGAAGCCAATCCTTTTTCGCCGATGCTAGGGAGGGTCTCTCTCAGCATGGAGGCTGCAGCTGCAGGCCGACACCACGATAAGCCGGACCCCTTCGCTCACACCCCTCTCATTCCCCGCGCTGGCTCATCACTTTGCCTTTCAGATTAAGAGTAAGGTCTCGTAGGTGACGCCGCATGGGTGCTAAATGCCACCTGCCTGCTTACAAAAATATACCTAACCTCTGTTTACGCTGATTGAAACATGCTGATATAGGAGATGCCCCCCAAAAAAGAAAAAAAAGTTGGAATATTTACAGACCAAAATAGGTTAGAGAATGACATGCTTGCTGATGCTGCACTAACATGGCAGATGGGAAATGAAATTGTTGGCTCTTTCTGCTGTGTTCCTCTATCTAGTCATCCATCTATCCATCTAGCAATCTATCCTCGACCAGCAGAAAAGGCAGGGGTGGGAAAGCAACCCACCTGAAGCTTCTAGGTCAGTTCTCCTGGGACCTCACCCTGCGTCCCCCGCTCGTGACCCCGGCGTTCCGGAGTCCTAACCTGGACAACGTGGTCTACTTCTCCTCGTCAGCATGCTGCACACAAGCTTTTCCTCGTGGGGCGGAGTACAGCACTGAGGGACGGTCATGTACTGGACAGCTGTGTCTGACCTCGCCGCTTGTGTGTGCAATTTTCTGAGACTTGTAAAGGAGGGGAAACATCAGGGTTCATACACATTTTGACCAAGGGATTTCCATGACTTTTCAATTACTTTAAACCAAATTTCTCAGTGCATACATGAAAAATTATGGATAAAATGTAGTATTTAAACTAAAAATGAGAATTCCAAAGCATACACCTTAAATGAACATGACGTAATTTATTTTAAAAGCTGTAAATGAACGACATGAATGAAACAAATTTCGATGACTTTTTCGAAACCTTTAGCATTTTATTATTTTCAAGCACTTTTCCAGGCCTGGAAATAACAATCATCAAATTCCAGGACTTTTCCAGGTTTTTCATGCCCGTACGAACCCTGAAACATGGTTCCTTGTCTTTAGAGCTGCATGCTAACCTGTCATTACCAACTGCTAAGCTGTCGTTTCCTCGTGTCTCTGCTTCTGTTCCACTTAGGGCCAACAAATCCAACATTACGGGTCACTGGTGACGTCTCAAATGGTTAGAAATGAAAATGCTACAAGGCCCACTTGGCTGCTTTACAACATAAAGGCAGAAACAAGATATGTCTGTTACAAAATGAATAATTTTTCTGCCAGTAAAATGCTGTGTGGATGATTTGCATGTTGGACATTGAGTTTGATATATTAGCATACACCATAATATAATACTAGTATGTGCATGTTTCTTGTCATCAACAGAACTATTCTGCTGACAATATGCATGCAGCGTACCATTCTTTTCAGAATTTCTCTGTCATCTGTTCCATTTATTTCCAAACAGGCTGTGATGTGGAGCTGACTGAAACAGTTGGACAGCTAGTTCTCGTGTTGTCACCTTCACATAAATCCCTGACATGGCTGTCTGGAGATATTTACAGATAGAGAAGGTGTCAGGGGACGGCAAAGTGCTGAGACAAACCTCCCCCATACCCACCCATTTTTATATCTAAACCCATAAATATAAACATATACATTCATATTTGCCAAATCGGTATGGCTGTCGAGATGCATGGCTGGCGTCAGAGAAGGAGAGGCGAGAAATAATCCATCATGCCAGAAACTGAAATAGCAACCGTAACCCTCGGTGGACCTCGTGGTCTGCTGGTGTCTGCTGGCCTGGGCACGGGGCTGCACGACCCTCGAGTGGCCCGAAGAGGAGAGTTTATGGGAAGAGAAAAAACAAAAATACCCTCTTCCTCCGTTCCCCAAGCGTGTCCGAGGTTCTTATTGCCGACTATGTATCCATTACTGCTTTCCTCTAGTGCCTCCACATCAATATGGCCCAGAGAAACTCTGTTCCGACGGCACCTTCCATTGACAAAGCGTGTCTGGGCGGGTCGATAGCGTATTAATATGGGACAATGGTGCTGGCCGTGCGAGGCTCGCGCCACTAGGCCATATCGGAGTCTGTAGCATACCCAGAGGCTGTGTGAATGGCCTTGAGCTCCACCGGGGCTGTGGATGCTGTCTGTGTGTGTGTGTGTGTGTGTGTGTGTCTGTGTGTGTGTTCATGCTATCTATGACCATTTTCACCTCCAGAAGTCCCAATAACTGACCACCGTACCAGAGAGACAGAACCATGGTCCGTTGCTAACAATGCTATCATTTGGCCGATGACATTAGAACAAAAGGCATGCGACAGAGAGAGAAACTGGTCTGTCCCTTCTACATGGTTTGTGGGTGCATAGGGATATATCATTTGCATGAAAACAACTGAGTTTGTTTGTCCAAATTTGTGTCTATATACATGGCAGATGAGAATTGGCAGTGAATAGTAAGCTATTGGCAGTGATGGCTGTATACAATATCAAATGGTTTCACTCAGCTTATTGGTCTATGTAACTCTATATTCTGCCAAATAACATCTATATTTTAAAGCTAATTTGAATCAAACATCCTTAAACAAAAAACATATGTCAATGTAAAAAAAGTTGGCATTTACATTGCATTGGCTTATTTATGGACATCACATATAGCCCTTTTTTGTGAGATAGAGTGCAACTACCTTAATTACCCTCGCATAAATAACTATGGAGATGGTTCATACATGGTTATTCATCAGCGAGGGCTTGCTTTGGCTTAATTGGGCATCGTCATTTCAATGTATTTTGTGTATGCATGTCATGCGTTGCTGCTAGATCAAGACGTGTTACTGTGTGACTTCACTCTTTGGCTTAATTTGGTTAAAAGGAAAGGAGTAAATCAGTTTTTTCCCCCACAAGGTCTGTGTATCTGTGTGTGTTTCCTTTCCCCCCTCACATGTGGAAGGCATGGTTAGGAGAAAAGGAGAATGAAGATAAAACTGGCAATAGTCACATAAAACAACGTAATTGTAACTGCGGCACAAAAACACACACACGTTCAGTCACATGCTTGTATGTTCTGTCGCATGCACGCTTGCTTTCCTTTACAGGCAAACAAACATATGCACGTGGTGAGGTGATTTACTAGTGTAGATGAAACCCTGGGAGTTCCTCTCCCACCATAGGGCTCAAATCAAAGCTGTCAGCAGGGACCGTGGAGGAAGGGAGGAATCGAAAAACACCTCGCTTTTCTGCCTTGCTATTACCTATGTGTGGTTGTGTGTGTTTGGAACAGGTCGGTGTGCAGATTGAGTATGAGGTATGAGTGCATATATCTGTTTGTGTGTGAGAGAAGATGGGGGAAACCTATCAGCTGGCTACGTGGGCGATTGGCAGGATGATGGCAAGGCCTGATTCACCTCTTCCCCCCCTGCCTGGCCATTATTCCTGGGGATATATACGTCTATGGAGACACGGTGGCCAGGGGCTTGTTTACTTGCTAAACAACCTTGGTAACCGAGTGGCATTTTCAGTGATGCGGCGGAGAAGATTGACTGTCTGCCGGCGCTGGGTGGATGTCCACACTCCCAATGCATTCTTTACTATCCTTGCCAGCTCTCTCTCCTCCCATTACATACCACCTTAGCACACAAGCAGAAGCACACACAGACGCCATTTGCATACACATCTGGGTGTATATGATTTCGTGCCGCTGCTTTTCGAAAACAGTTCAGCTCCGCTAGGTTTTGCTCCGTCCTAACTCCAGAACGTCGAATTTTACCAGACTATTTCACCTTGGTTTTGCTACTTCTTTTTGCCCTGACTCCTGCATTTACTTTCTATCCGAGGCCTTCGAACTTTATCAGACTATTTTTTCTCAGCCTCCGGCTTCCCTTTACAACTCGACCTAGTCTCAGCGTTACCAGCAAGGTAAGCATGGGTTCTTGTTCCACCTGTGCCCTCGTCCTTGAGAAGCTGCCTCTATTAGAGAGATGTGTCCGTCAGTTAGAGGCGGATAGGCTGGTTACCCTAGATGAGACGGGCACCCCAGACAGCCTAGATACGTGACCTGCTGGCCGGCTCACGAGTATTAGCAGTAGGCCGATCATTAGCGCCGGGGCTAGCCCCAGCTTTAGCCGAGATAGCATAGCCCCATTGTCAGTAGGTGATGAGTTTGACCCGGTCCCTTGGTGTCGGAGAGCTCACCAGTGCCAGCCGCTGGTTGTGCGGTTTACCTGATTTGTCACCTGCCCTCCCGGTGGCTAATCGTTTTGCATTGCTTGCTAGTCCCTCTGGCCAACCCGTCTCCCCTGTTCCCCGGAACCGCCATCAACCTCACACCCTAGTTATCGGCGACTCCATCACCCGTAACATCAGGCTTGAGACGCTGTCTACCTGGGGGTAGAGCTATTGTCGTTGACGGTGGCAGAGTGGTAGTGCTGTCGCCTCACAGTTTGATGGTCCTGGGTTCGATTCCCGCCTCGGTCACTGTTGGCACTAGGGATGTGTCTCCTCATGCCTTTGGTGCCTATAGTGCCCAGGTGAGCTATCTCATAAAAAGGGCCTTTCTGTGCATGTTCTCCCTGTGCTCAGCTGGGGTTTCCTGGTCATAATTTGGTCATATTATATATCTAAGGTCATATTGTTTTATAACAATATGACCTCAGAGTGTTGGAATGTGGACATTGGTGTGCCACAAGGCTCTGTTCTAGGCCCCCTACTATTCTCTATCTACACGTTACCACTCGGTTACATCATTGGCATCAAATTTGGCATTAATTTCCATTGCTATTCCAACGACACCCAAACTTATATACACGTCAAACTGACAGATCACACCCAATTCCAAAAATTGGAGGCCTGTCTATCAGAAGTCAATTGCTGGATGTTGCTAAATTTCCTACTTCTTCACGCCAACCAAACTAAGATGTTGGTTGTAAGGACCAGCTAGACATAGGTATCTATTTTCAGAATATTAACCTAAATTTTGATGGTTGCGTAATCTCCCAGAGCCCATATGTCAAAAACCTTTGACCCTACCCTCTCGTTAGAATTACATATCAAGGAGACTACCAGAGCAGCGTAGCAGTGATTTCAAAGTGCTCCTACTTACATATAAATCATTACATGATGATGGCACCGTCTTACTTATCAGATCTGATCACACATATGTCACACGCCCTCAGATCTCAGGGCGCTGGCTAACAGTCTGTCCCAGCAGTCAAAAAGAAAACTGCAGGTAACAGAGCCTTTTCTTAGCGGGTTTCTTATCTTTGGAACAGTCTGCCAGCCTCAATCAAAGAGGCAGGCTCTATCGAAATCTTTAAGTCAAGGTTAAAAATCCATATCATTCAGCTCATGACCGAGCATAGCCTTGAGGGGGTAGCTCAGTCTCTTAGAGTAAAGCTAGATCAGGTAGCTCATCGTAGCTCAGGTTACTGCCGATGGACACTTAGCATTCAGCCTACATGTCCAGTTACTCCGCTCTACCTGCTCCTATCCACTGATGCCGGTCCTGTCTGTCTATGTGAGTGAAAGTGCATGAATGAGTCTGCATGTGTGTGTGTCTCCAATATCTGTTTCCAGGCTCCAGCTCGGCAGTGTTGGTGTCTGCGTGGTCCCCCACTCCACATTAGATCTGGATGTCCCACTCAAATAAACTGTTTATGTACTCTGTATACTTTGCTGCCCAAATTCGGCATCTATTGCACGCCCGGCCGTCCTGGTAGGGAGATCCCTTTCTGAGTAGTTCCTCCCAAGGTTTCTTCCATTTTTCCCCTAAAAGGTTTTATGGGAGTTTTTCCTTGTCCTCTGTGAGGATCCAAGGCTGGGGGGTGTCGTGTACTAATCATTATTTTATTTTTTTTAAATTTTGGGCATTGTGAAGCCCTTTGAGTCTCTAATGGTGATTTATAGCTATACAAATAAAATGTGATTGATTGATATACATGCACATATGCAAAGAGGCATACAGAAACACGCACGTGCACACACACAAACACCAGCCCATTTTCATCCAAATGAATTGGACATTCAACACATGAATGATATCTATCCCATCCAGGACCCAATTTCCATGTTGATGAAACCATGAATTTACAGTATAAATGCATCCAAACATTCTGGTGGCGAGGCGTCTATTATAATACAGTTGATGAGTAATTGCATGGGTTTCACCATGCCATTATCATTGTAATCATTGTAATCATTTGACCCTCTTTTGGCCAATTCATTAAATGCGCAACCTTCATACCTGGCGGTATCTCTCTGTGAAGCGATGCGGGAATGACTCGGGGAACGGGGTAAATTGATTTAGGGAGGCAGGGGAGAAACGCCTGCCAATTCGCTATCAAAGTTCATGCATTGTATTTACCCGAGCCCGATTACCTTAACAAGGCACATATATCACATAATTAATCCAGAAGATTACCATCAAAATCCATAAACCAGTAACATGCTTCCTTGCGTTCTGCCATTAATTATATTTGTGGCCCTGACAAAAAGAAGCGATTCAATGCAAAGTGAGAGAGAGAAAGCGAGAGAGAGAGAGAGAGAGAGAGAGAGAGAGAGAGAGAGAGAGAGAGAGAGAGTGAGAGAGAGAGGGAGAGTG
>CABFOS010106612.1:10766-22930 GCA_900660315.1 Diretmoides pauciradiatus
CTGCAGCGAGCCCTGCTCCAAGGGAGAGATCAAGGTGATCATCCTATATGCCTGTTCCATACTTATCTGGACCAAACATTTGATCTATATCTGAACTACTTGCTATGAAGCTATGAAGTTCTATGAACTCTGTATACTGCTGCCCAAACTCGGCATTTACTGCCCGCCCAACCGTCCTGGTAGGAGGATCCTCTCTTAGTCCCTCCCAGCCGTCCTGGTAGGAGGATCCTCTCTTAGTCCCTCCCAGCCGTCCTGGTAGGGGGATCCCTCGCTTAGTCATCCCTCCCTCTCTTAGTTGTCCCTCCCAAGGTTTCTTCCACTTTGTTTTGTGGGAGTTTTTCCTTGTCCTTTGTTGAGGGTCTAAGGTTGGGGGGTGTTGTGTCAAACTTTTGGGCATTGTGAAGCCCTTTGAGACTGTAATGGTGATTAAAGTATGATTGGTTGATTGATTGATCTATAATCTACTAGGATTTGAATTAGCTGGTATGAGTATGCACAGTAGAGATACTTGCAATGAAGTGTTATTGAATGTATTCCTCTGCATTTTCTGTCCGTCAGGTGATCAGGAAGGGAGAGGTTAGCTGCTGCTGGATCTGCACTGCTTGCAAGGACAATGAGTACGTCCAGGATGAGTTCACATGCAAGGCCTGCGACATTGGATGGTGGCCCAACGATGAACTGGAAGGTACGCCGCCCTCTTTTACTCTCTACTTACCTACTTGTGTAACCTCTCAGCTGCTCGGAACACGGCGCACTTTACTGGCATTCCTCAAGGGAGCAATTTGTCCGTTGCAACATCATAAGCCCTAGATGATTATATTTACTCTACACTTTTTAGATCTGGATTCAGTTGGATGTAAGTTACTTCACTGGTCAGATATTGCATTTTGACGCCTTCTAACAGGAGGTTTATTGGTCTCATTAAAGGCACGATAGAAAGTTTAGTTCCTCAAAGCTTTCCCCCCCTCCTCCCCCTCCTCCCGTGCTCCGTACAGTTTGTCCTGCTATGATTTTTTTTGCAGTGCTATTTCACAAACCTGTCCTGCCCTATTTTCAAAAAGCTTTCCCATGACACCTGAGCACCATTCATCATCTTCACCACTTTATGCGACAGCAGTCCTACTTCACTTACCACTTCTCTGGCCCACTTTCAAAGGGCCTTCTGCTGCTGCTGCTCAAAGACAGGATACTTCCTTAATACGATCTTCCTCCCGCCACACTGTTTCACATTGTACATTCAGGGCTTTGGATACAAGCAGACAAGCCGAGCATCCGGAGCACAGGGGGGCTGACATTAAAACCACCCTCTTTCGCTTTTCTGCCGCAGCTTGTCACGATTTGTGATTCCTGTACCCACATATTCAGACGGCGTCCTTGATATGCAGGATCTTTCTTGTTTGGACCCATCGCAAATTGCAGTGATTTACTTTTCCCTGCAGAGTTGGCCTGCCCCTCCCCTGGCTGTAGCCCAGCCCGGCCACGGCTGACTAGAAACGGGTTTATTTATAGTTGAGCTAAAAACCTACTTTACGACTTATTTTCACAGATTTATTTGATTAATATTGAATGTCTCAATATAATAGTTTTTTAATTGCATTCTCTTTTCACGCCCAAATCATTTAATTCCTTTTTTCCCTCTAGATATAATATAATATACGAATCAAGCTGATACTCGAAATATCAAACATTAATGAGTTCTCATATTTCTCTTTCCAGGCTGCGAGCAGATCACCCTGCGGTACCTCGAGTGGAGCAATCCAGAATCCATCGTTCAGGTGGTTTTCTCCTGCGTGGGCATCCTGGTGACATCGTTCGTCGCCTTCATCTTCGTCTTGTACCGGGACACGCCGGTGGTCAAGTCCTCCAGCCGGGAGCTCTGCTACATCATCCTAGCAGGGATCTTCCTCGGCTACCTCTGCCCCTTCACCCTCATCGCCCGCCCCACCGTGGCCTCCTGCTACCTCCAGAGGCTCCTCGTCGGACTCTCGGCTGCTATGTGCTACTCTGCCCTAGTGACTAAAACCAATCGCATCGCCCGCATCCTGGCAGGCAGCAAGAAGAAGATTTGCACTAGGAAGCCGAGGTTCATGAGCGCTTGGGCCCAGGTGGTCATCGCCTCCATCCTGGTCAGTGTCCAACTCACTTTGGAGGTCACCCTCATTATCATGGAGCCCCCCGTACCCATCAAGTCCTACCCCAGCATCAGGGAAGTCTTCCTCATCTGCAACACCAGCAACGTAGGTGTCGTGGCTCCGTTAGGCTACAACGGCTTGCTCATCATGAGTTGCACCTACTACGCTTTCAAGACCCGCAACGTCCCCGCGAATTTCAACGAAGCCAAGTACATCGCCTTCACCATGTACACCACCTGTATCATCTGGCTCGCGTTTGTGCCCATCTACTTTGGCAGCAACTACAAGATCATCACGACGTCCTTCTCCGTGAGCCTCAGCGTGACCGTGGCCTTGGGCTGCATGTTCACGCCGAAGATGTACATCATCCTCGCCAAACCGGAGCGAAACGTGCGCAGCGCATTCACCACCTCTGACGTGGTGCGCATGCACGTGGGCGACGGCAAAATCGCCTGCCGGAGCAACAGCCTCCTCAACATGTTCAAAAGGAAGAAGAACACTGGCAATGGCAGGTAGGTTCACTGAGTAATTGAGTCTGTGAGTCCTGCTCCTGAGGCACCCCAGGGATGCTGGTTTTGTCTTCCTGTAATTCCCTGTCCAAGGGCACCTGTTGTCTCACTGTGTTCACTCTCACAGGGACACCTGTTGTAAAGTGAGACGGATGTAGGTCAGTACTCAATTCGCACGGCCGCTTTAACCTCCGCTCTGTTGGCAGAATTAAAACAAGCATCTCTGTGTGCTGAGGGATCACAAGTGGGATCACAAACGCAGAATATTACACCTAAAAATACTGTTCATTTCATATTCATATTTTGAATTTAATTATAAATACACCCAAATATACTTATACTCAAATTCGACATAATGATATGAATTTATGACGTCTTTTTACATGAACCAGAAATGTTGTTGAATGTCCACTTTTCTGGGTTCCTGTGAAATAACAGCCATCTTTATTCTGTTATCTCATAGTTCTAATGGAAAGTCTGTGTCATGGTCTGAACCAGGTGCAAGACATCCTCCAAAAGGGGATCACATGTGGCACAGACTGTCAGTGCATGTGAAGAGACAGGAGGCAGGTTCCAATCAGATGGCTGTCATCAAACCCTTAACTAATACCTTCCAAAACACAGCCCTGGAATTCTCTGACCTCAGCACTAAGACCTTGTACAATGTGGCTGAGGAGGACGAGAGTGACCCTGTCAGATACAACCCCCCCGTCACTCCCCCCATGATGGCCCACGGGCAAATGCCTGCAAGTGGGCTTATGAAAGAAGCGGGCGAGGAGGTGGAGCTCTATACGCCTGAGCATCAACCGCGAAAAAGCATTATCCCCCAACATGTCATCATGGACCACTTAGAGGAGGAGGTGATGGGCACATTCAACAGCGACATCCCCGGGCTCAATGATTTGATTAGCATGCCCGAGTCGGTGAGCGGCGGCATGCCCGTGTACCACCAGGCCCACCTCATCCAGCAGCACCAGATCCTGCCCATGCAGCTCGACCTCTTTGACGAGGAGTCGACCTCCCCCCTGGAGGAGGACGACGACATGGAGAATGAGCAGTTTGGCCTTCTCCACGGGTACATGTACGACAACGCCCAGATTCACGACGAGGAGGAGCCGGTTCAGGTCAAATTAGCCGTGGAGGATTCTCTGGCTTTGATGCCTCCCTCCCCTTTCCGAGATTGCCTGGGCCCTTCAGTGAACCCCTTCCCCCACTCGCCCGTGTCCGAATCGATTTTGTGCACGCCACCGAACGTGACATACGCCGCTGTCATTCTGAGAGACTACAAACAAAGCTCCTCGACTCTGTAGGGGCGCACAGTAGATATTAAGAGTTGTACCATATTTTGTAGTTGATAATGATGTGTGCAGTATACGACGGGTGTATAAGGAGAAAGTGATTCAGTCATTTTACTCTATAACTTGATAGCTTTTACAGGATAAGGGTGAGCAATGTGGCACCATGGTTTAAACTTCTTATAGGTGTTGTCTACAATAGTGAAAGCCCATTACAAAGAGATATTTCTATTCTAACGTAAACTTCTAAGTTAATATAGACTTTGTGCTTATTAGACAAACAACTATTGTCTATATATGTTAATATGAATAGCACAGAAGTAGGATATAGAAGATTTATTTGATCAATGTAGGCGACGCAACAATTTGTTGATTTTAAACAAGACAACTTAATGGTGAATAGTTTTGTTTGTGATTCCAAACAATCCAATTTGTCAACAAAATTTTTAGAAAAATGTGTCTTTTATGTTACACATTGTGTATTGTACTGTATGCTTTATAAGAGAAGACGGGATAAACTTTGATTTGAGAGTGCAGTTTTCCTCAAAATGTTGAATGTTAACACGGTTACACTGGGGAACTTTTGGCAAAAAACAATATCTGTCAATTTCAGATGTTTCGATTGACACAATCTTGCAAAGCAAATGCACTGACTGTATCAGGAATGTAGCAAAGGACATGTACAAGTGCCACGTTTTCCCTGCCATTAAGAGTGTTTTTTCTTTCTTTTGTACATGTATCTCATTTCTATGGTCTTGAAATGCAAATTCAAGTTTGTATCTTTTATAATCAGACATCTGATTTCATAAATGTATAGATTATTGTATAAGATTACTATGAAATGCCGTATGTTTTGTGAATGTATGAATTGTGTATCATTTTGGTATTCAAATGATAACTAGATGCATTACAGTAAGAGACAGATTTCATTAGTAGGCTTCTGTTGTGTGTTTGGCTGTGTACACCAATCAAATTTCTTCAGTATTAAGACTTTAATTGCCTATCGACTGTATAATGTGATGAAGTGCTACTGTTACCAATAGTGATATTCTGAATAAGCTATTTGATAGGCTGCAACCTGACATGTAGAAGTCATATATTAAGTCTTTGCCATTGTAAACAAATATTTACTGTAGAGCATTTGAAAGACACATGTTTGATTGGAGTAAATTAAATATTTTTTATGCTTTTGTCTTCTGTCTTTCATGGTGAGAGTGGTGGGAATATGTAACGGCCCCGTAGCCTCTCCTCCACCTATTCCAGTAACCACTTTAAAACCAAAGGTCAACGATTTACGGTTATGGTTAAAACAGAAATCAAAACAGGAAATAGACACATTTCCGTCACTGGCAGAGCTATTGAGACGGGGAGCCAACCGCCAAACAAGAGGATGTGAATGTGAAGCAGAAACATTTTTTTGCAGTGGGTTCACAATGGTGGTTGATTGCACGTCTCCATACCTGTGCTTAGACAGCCCTGCGCCATGGCGAGGCGTCCGCTCTCCTTGTGCACAGACAAGCTGTTCAAAGTTTTAGTCATTGGGGATCTGGACGTTGGGAAAAGCAGCATTATATTGCGTTATGTCAATAAACGGTTTGACGAAACCTACAAAGCATCTATTGGGATTGACTTTGCTCTAAAAACCATTGAATGGGACGCGAAGACGGTGGTGAGACTACAGCTGTGGGATATTGCAGGTGAGAGCAACGTGGTGCGTTAAAGGGACTACTGTAGATATGAAATGTATGAATTTATTGTTTGATGCAGATTTGGAACCAGCTCAGCTTCACATCAAAACCACTTTGATCTACCCCTGCTGCAAAAGTGGCTTTGTGTTGGAATTACAAATCGGCCAACTCACGCTGGGATTTGACTGTTAACTGTCCAAGCTTTAAAAGTTCTCATTATTTCGAGGCTGCAGTTGCTTTTCAGCACTTGGAAACTGCAGCGTTTTCTTTGGCGATTAACCAGTAATACCGTAATCCCCCAATGCTTTCTTTGATCTAATTTTAGCCCTGACTACAGTAGTGTCCATGGAAACATACCATTATATTGCACAAAACGATTGTTGTTCGTTTCAGACTCGTTACGTAGCGTTTA
Organism: Diretmoides pauciradiatus; assembly: GCA_900660315.1. Classification (NCBI taxonomy): domain Eukaryota; kingdom Metazoa; phylum Chordata; class Actinopteri; order Trachichthyiformes; family Diretmidae; genus Diretmoides; species Diretmoides pauciradiatus. The sequence goes on from CABFOS010106612.1 coordinate 16,803, forward strand.
CAGTCCGAATTGACAATGATAGATAAACAGTTAACCTAAAACAATTCACCTTCATGTTAATTTCTGGAGGTGGAGTCTCTTCAGAATTAAAAAGTAACCTTAACCCTGTCATGACGGATTCAGACTTGAGAAAGCATCAGGGCAACATATTACCCTTTATTTCTTCTTTCCTCAAGGCCAAGAGCGTTTTAAGAAGATGTCCAGGGTTTACTACAAGGGGGCGATGGGGGCCTTAGTTGTCTTTGACATTACAAAAAGCTCCACCTTAGAGGCCGCCTCAGAGTGGAAGCAGGACCTAGATAGTAAAGTGTGTAAAGTCCCTGCTGTACTCCTGGCCAACAAATGTGACATGGCAGAAGAGAGCGGAGAGCTGGCCTCGTCTCTGGACCACTTCTGTAAAGAGAACAGCTTTCTGGGCTGGTTTGAGACCTCTGCAAAGGTGTGTGTTGTATCGCTTCCTTGTATCACTTCCTGCTGAATGTCTATAGCAGAATGGAGGGTTTGTTACACTTTAAGTTATGCAAACATGTCTTGCAGATGGTTGAGTTAAACCAGTGCGAGTAAGCAAACTTGAATGGCAAAGATGAAACTAGAAGGGAAATAAACATAATGACCTTTTTTCATTTATTTGTGACCATGGCATTCATGATGTTGGAAGGTGATTGCATATTTTCAGTTCGTATCAAGAGCACAGGGGAATGTTAGTGACTTCCTCTCACCTTTTTCATTGGCTTCAGTTATAAAGTGACTTAGCCAGAAAAACTGTGTTCCACTCGTTGAGGCTCTGAGGAATGTTTGCATAACTAAAACTGTGTGTGTAACCACCAGTAGATCTTGTACAGTACAGTAGTTTACAAGAAGAATCACATGAATTTTATCTTTGAACTTTAAACACTGGAACTATACTCGTAAAACGTGTTCAAACAGTCACATAACCACTTGAAGTCAAAGTTCAGAACTCCTGATGATATATGCATACACCATGTTCTAAACATCATATCCCCCCTCACCATCTATAGGACAATATAAATATCGATGAGGCAGGTGCCTTCCTTGTCAAGCACATGATCCTGCATGACACACGCCTGTCCAATGAAGACCGCCATGGGGACGGGATCAAAGTGACCCAGGCTCCCGGGGACACTCAGAGCCAATCACTGTGCTGTTGGAGACCAGTGCTGTGACGCAGACACACACACAAAGGCAGCTATTGGTTAAACGCTCCAACAAGACCAGCTGATTGACGCCAACCAATCAATCCACAGCTATTGTGAAGAAAATCTTTCAGAATGCTGGTATGCTGTGGCTTTATATTTGTGTTTGTGCACTATGTTTCCACGGTGGTGTGGGGACTGTGCAGGTTGTCTCATAAACACCTCCGTGGAGTCGATTGATCTCATTTCTCTGATAATCCACTGATACAGACCACAGGCTAATAAACACATCAGCATGACACACTTCCTGCTGAGAAAAGTCTGTGTGACACTCCCTGTCCAACGAAGCCGTGCTGACTGATGACCTACTACAATGAGTGGCCAGAAACTATGAATTATTAAAATGAAACAACAAGAAAGACAAAATCTATCCTTATATGATTGCATTTCTAAGCTATCCAATATTGCTTAGTAACTGAGAACCTATTCCATCTCAATACAAGTGTTAGCTGTCTGTTATGCAACCTATGCATATAATTATGCCTTAATCACTTTACACTGAGAGGAGCTAAGAGCAGCCGATTATCATATGGCAAAGGCATAGCAGCCAGGCTTTACACGGCCAACAGCAGAGAAAGACTTCAGCGTGACCTGATTTTGCTTTCTTGAGGAAATATGTGAACATGCAACACGCTGCTACACCCTCCAAAGAGGACCGTGTCAGTGAATGCGCTATATTGGGTCTGTAGAGGACTCACATCTACAGTCATCAACGATGGAGTACAAATCCAAACAGACATAATGTTTAGTGGCAATTTATGTTAGTGACTCAGCCTGACAGGTACAGTCTTTAATCACACTGCATTCTGGGGCCAATACAAATCATATTTTTGCTATTGCAGGGAGAGATGTACTGTGTATATACATCTGATATGTTAATGTATCCTCAGATCTCCTCAAATATAACATCAGGCACCATATAGGTTTGTGCAACCTTCCATGAATGATTTGCTGATATTGTTTTGTACAGTAATGACCAATATATCCAGTGAACAACATGTGGTTGAGATGATCAAATGTCCCAAACCCTCTTGTAATAAAAAAACATATAAGTACTAATAAAGTTTGACTCATTATTCAAGTAGCATTATATCTCAAAATGAAAACTTGCAGAGCTCAGAAAAGGGGTTCACTTGAGTTCTTTCACACTACAACATCACTCATGTTTACCAAATCTCACAGATTAATGTCAGCTATACTGCGATGAATTCAAATGCCATTTTTCAAACTGGTCCTAGGTCAGTCCCATCAGTCCCAACTTAATCGTCTTGCAGCGAGTAGCGGGTACATCATCAATGCAATTAAATTTCCCATATGTTACTAAATCAGAGATTAACTTCCGTTGATCGTCATTGTCATATTTTGTCAGAGTGAAACCTTGTCCTTTATGTTCACTGACATGTTATATATTAGACGGGTTATTTTTGCACACCCATCTGTTCTTTGCTGTCCCGTAGTTTTACTTTGCAGTGTCCTTGCTGTGCATCTAGGGATCTGTTCTACATCCTGGCCGCTGGGTACCTCCTGTATACCCACTAGCTCTTGTCCACATTCGGGCTCTGTCCAGGTACGCCAGGTACATTTATTCAAACAGATTTCTTTAACCATGACTATTTCCTATGGAATACACCTTTTTACTTTGGTATACCAGCATTTGTGCACATTGTTGATCAGGTGAGCTGCAACATAAAAGCCAGGAAGGTAGTTTACCTTTATGTGGTAACTGTGCCTAAGGGAACGTGAGTGAGAAGTAACACACAACTGCTAATTATGGATATATGTCCCAGATACTAGAGACCTAGATTCTGGAGTCAAACAGGGATGCTGGCCCCAATACTTTTCACATTGGACACAAAAGCTCAGCTAACTTGTTGTTCATAAATATGACACTCTGAATGAGAGTGCCACTCCGTGCAACAGATGCCATTACTGGTGCATTATTGATATTGCCCTATTTTATCTGCCCTCCAGTGTGCATTTTCTTTGGCCGCTTCTTTCATATATGCATGATTGCATGAAAATGTCATATTTAGTCAAACTTGTTTGATAAAGTGTAGGCATGTTTAGGTTTCTTTTCATGCCACTCTCCATCTCTCACTGTGTCTCTCTGTGCCTTGGATGACCCATTTTGTGTAGGCCTATAAATTAACAATTTACTCTCTGTGGAAAGACAGTTTCAAACACGCAAATACCAGACCTGGAATTTGACTGCACATACATGGTTATACATTGACTCTTTGATGTGGCCCTCATTGTTCAACCTGAGAGTATCTAAAATGTATGAAATATCTATGTGTTAGATTCTTGATAGCAAAAACAATTTCCTGGGGCATCCATCCATGCGTTGCTGTCCATGGTGCTGAATTCTGGAGAGCCTCCGGATCAAACAGAACACACCACTGTCTGAGTACCTGATGGGAATGTAGGTAGGTGGCGTCATCTAGTGTAGAAGGTGTGTATGTGCAGAGACTAGAGTATTGGAGTGAAATAATGAGCAAACCCCCCCCAAAAGTAAGATCAGCTCCTGCACCCAAACCAGTCAGGGGTGATCGAGCTCATGGACTTCAGTGTAAAATTAAAATCAGTGATCCAACAGCTTCAGCAACCTACAGTGGCCATATAAATTACATACTCAGTAAAATGACACGCTCAATAAGTAATATAGGCCCATGCTTAGTAGAAAAAATATACCTATGTTTAATCAGAATCAGAATAAAATTGATTAGCCGAGACCATTTGCACATACAGGGAAATGTACTTGATATGATTGGTGCAGTAACAACTAAGACAGAAGTAAAATAAGTAATATAAGTAGAATATAAGTAGAGTAGAGTAACACATATACATAAAAGACACAAATAGACACTCAAGACAGACACTCCAGAAGACAAATGTAAGATCATCACAAATATCACAAATATTCAATCATAAAAAGACTCACACCCCAAAGTTTTCTGAGTCTGGACTTGTATCTCATACAGCTCATGCTTGGTTTACTTAAGACCTCAATGATGATGTTTTCTGACTCATCCATGTAGCACTTAAAGCCATACATAGAGTGCCTTAGGAGGGCCTCACATGTGGGCACGCCGTTGGACACAAAGAGTTGTCTGGCACTATGCCATCTAGGGACCTGGAGCAGCAGCCTCATGGCATCATTATAGGCCACCTTTAGCTTCTGCATATATATTTATAACAGACCTAGTCAGAACCTAATACACATAATATGCATACACAAAAATATACATAACTAAATTAGCAACAAATGAAAATGTGATGTGTTCCATCATTTATGTTACTTTAGTGACTGTGGAGGTCAGAGATGGTGTTTTCCTCCTAAGGGACGTGGGAAAAGATAATACAGCACATTTCCCGTACACACACACACACATAAAAGGATGGATCCTTAAACAGAAAGCAACCTTTTCATTTTTTGGGGAAAAAAGGACCTTTGTCTTTGCTTGTATCAGATTTCTGCGGTATCGATGCCTTTGAAAGGTGACTTATCCCACGTGGAGGATTCAATTGCACATTTTTTGATTCCTGGAAACCACACCAGCAACGTTGCTAGATATCTCATTTCGTTGACAAGCGAGTTATGTTGTTAATTCACCTGAGTTCAGACCAGATCTCTTGACAGCAGCTGTCACCAGTAGTGTTGGGCGGTTAATGAACGATTCGGTCTTTTTGAATGAATCTTTTGAGCGATCCTGTATGTACGATTCGTAACTGCTAAGTGAATCGTTCATTTCGCTCTTGGATTTGCGCATGCGCATTACGTCAACGATCTACACTCGTCATTTCGTCCTTCGATTTGCGCATGCGCTAATCAGTGGTGGAAGAAGTATTCAGATCTTTGACTTAAGTAAAAGTAGCAGTACCACATTGTAAAAATACTCAAGTAAAAGTCCTGCATTCAAAATCTTACTTAAGTCAAAGTACAAAAGTATTGGCATCAGAATATACTTAAAGTAGCAAAAGTAAAAGTTGTCACGCAGAATGGTCCATTTCAAAATCATATATATCATGTTATTGCTCTATAATTATTGTTGCATCACTTTAATGTTGCAGCTGGTAAAGATGGAGCTCATTTTAATTACTTTATATACTGCTTGGTAGCTTAACCTATAAAATATATCATAATTTATCAGATGATTTATAAAGTAACTAGTAACAAAAGCTGTCAAATAAATGTAATGGAGTAAAAAGCACAATATTTCCCTCTGACATGTAGTGGAGTAGAAGTATAAAGTAGCATGAAATGGAAATACTCAAGTAAAGTACAAGTTAAGTACCTCTAAATTGTACTTAAGTACATCAGTTGAGTAAATGTACTTAGTTACATTATACACAGTTAAAACAATCTCCAAACATGAATCACTTTAAAAAACAATTACAAAAGGCACATATTCAAAAGGTACATGGATGCTGATGGGGTGCATTAACAGCGGCTGTTTATTTAAACCTATTAATATCATATTGAATCATATATCATGTTGAATTATACTTATTGATATTTGCCGTAATATAGCATTAGATATATACCCACATAGTGATTATTCATAGATATTATTTTTGCTGTAATATAGTAATAGATATATACCCACATAGTGATTATTCATAGATATTATTTTTGCTGTAATATAGTAATAGATATATACCTGTATAGATATTATTCTTAGATAATATACTTGCTGTAATATAGTAATAGATAATACTTGCATAGATATTGGGTGTAAAATATAATGTTTTATATAATATATTTGGTATAAAATTAGTATGCATATAGATACATATGGCACATATAATTGATATAGATTGATGTATATGTAATAGATGTCTGTATGAATAGGTGTGTGTGTGTGTGTGTGTGTGTGTGTGGGTATTATGTAAGTATGTACCAGCATATGTGTG
>CABFOS010107147.1:2895-20669 GCA_900660315.1 Diretmoides pauciradiatus
GTGTTAACTTGTTTGCTGACAGAATATGGCAAAAGTTTGATATAAAAAATGACCGTAAAAAAACTAAAAACTAAATGATCGGCGGCCGGAAGAGGAAGTCTGTTCTTCGGATCCACTGGCTACAGTAGACCGGATAACACAGAACTAGTGGCCGTCAGTCCCAGAGTCTACTATCGTTATAGTAGACTCTGGCGTCTCTTGACACGATAGCAAGTAAACAGATATGCCTTACACTAGTACACTCCTTTAAAGATAAGGGGTGTCTGTGGATTACAAGATTCACCCTTTTCTCTCAGAAAAAAGGAGAAACTCTTGACTGACACATTCCATTGTAATACAATTTAATGATAATCCCCTTGATGCAGAGAAAATTATAATCAATGTGTGTTGGGATTGAGGGAGTCTTCTGTTGAAAATTGCATGAGCACCTGACATCTCAGAGGCAGCAGATAAAATCACAACCATATTTTCCCCTGTAGCTCTTTGGAAACAATCCTGTGGAAACCTGCACGTTGCTAGGAAACAGACAGACGTCTACATGTGAAAACACTTCCCTGTATTTTCATTTTTATCGCAGGGACTGAAGGTCTAGAAATCATGTGATGTGTCATTTAAGGTTTAAAGTAAATATATCTATCTATCTAATATAGATGGTATCTCATTAATACCTTCAAATCCCGAGATTTGCTTCTGAATCCTCCATTTGAAAAGGAGTGAGAGGAGGCGGAGCTACAGTAGGGCTGTTTCTGTTAAAGCGCCACTGTAACTTTTTGCATTTTTGGCCGTGAATTTTAGCCTCCAATTCCCCTGAATTTATAGTGATGTCACCAATCTAAAGAAACAGTCGATAAAACAAACGTAAATGTCGTCAAGCCAGATAACTTTGTATGGTCATTTAATGATGAAGCAGACACAAAAATGCCAAAATAACTCTCTACTACTAAAATTAGAAAAGAGTGGCTGTCAGTGAAGGAACATTTGTTGTGTAGTACTTGCAATGCTATCAAAACATTACTGTATTCACTAATGATCCATGTTTGTAAGATAACCGCACAGCAAAGCAGATTGGAGAAAAACAGACATGTTGCCTGTTTGCCAAACATATACAGGCTACATTTATATATTTAGGGGATACTGTCAGCTATCTGTTCATAAAAAAACAGTATTTGAAACTGACAATCATCATACTATTTGCATTTTAACTGTCGTTGTCGAATTATTATAGGATTCCAGACAACCAACTACAACGTGTTGGCGTGTCCACAGCTGTCGGGAGACGTAGAGGCCATAGACATTACACTGCACCTCACTACCTCAAGTCTGGTGTCAGTGGAGAGGGGAGACTACTTAATGATTTCGTTGTTTAATTTGCATACTGTATGCTAGGTATTTCTCAAGTAATTTAGTTTGTGCAATAACATTTGTGTGGTGTTTGCAGTAATTTTAATGGGAAAAACACAACCTGAACCCTGAAATAATAGAGAGGCAAAAATAATAAAGTCAGAGACTCCAATTACTATTGGAGTGTTACTATTTACAAAACAATCAGTATCCATAGAAATGTATCCATCCCTCTTCCCCTGCTGGTAAATCTGACAGACCCTACTTCAAATCGGGCTTTATCTCCTTGTTGTAATCAGGATATACATTCTAAGACAAAGATGAGAAAACAAAAGCTATTACGATTACACGATTTGTTTTTAGACAAAAGATCAAATCACATTCTACTCTACAAACACACAGTCTACAGTTAGTTGGTTCCATATGCTAAAATGTCTATATGGACTAAAAGGCGTTGACAAAACCCTAAATAACACTAATTTTGGAGCATCTGAGAGAAAAGAAAAGGGTCTTCCTTGTTTATGTGATATGTAAAATGCATCACGTGTGGTGGTGCCCGAACACAGGGATGGAACGGGACAAAGGAGTAGGAAAGTTACATAATGTAGCTTTAAGGTTAGTGTGTGCAAGGTATTTATGATAAAATATATTATAATATACAATATATAATGCTCAGTTTAAAGGTGACTAGTTTGGGCATTGACCCTGGAGGTAGAAATAGCTGAAAACCAGCAAAACTATTATAGAAAAGCATTATGCCTGAAGAAGGATTACTCCAAACCAACACTGACCCACTAAACCTCACACATCAGTGGCAGAATATCCACTACACAGTTCATCGTCTCACTGACAAATTTCCACTATCACTCAGAACTGGAAACCCTCAACCTCACATGGATGTGCTGCCAAAGCAAACATCTTGGATGAATAATAGTACACAAGTTTAATTGATTTTGGTTGGCTCATCTAATTGCGTCATCGATTAATAACTGCAAACAGCTAAAATGTCTTCATAAAAATGTGATCTCATGCATAGTATTTGCAGAGTTCTTTGCACAGTATGCAAAAAACATACTTTATTTGTTTTTCAATGAGTATCATGTGAGTTTTAGACCTCTTAAACTTCTCAAAAGTAACATTTTCCAGTACGTGAATGGAGTCAGATTGTTTAGCAGATATTGCCAGTGGTTGACCCTTCGTGAACTTATATGGAGGTAAGTGTGCATCATTAATGCTTGAAGAAGGTGGAAGATCACTTTACGTTGATTTGGGGTTTCTGTCCCCTTTAACTAGCCAGCACCTAAAACCACCTGAGGCTTTTCATTTCAGCCTGATGCTATTTGAAGACCAACACCAAATCAGATTAGAGCAGCAGAGAATGTTTAACAAAACACATCTTTATACCCTGTGTGAAATCCCTGAAATAAGACTTTAGGCCTCAGGTTGCCCGGGCCGTGGCAACCAATTCCTGTGGATTCATCTCCATTATGCTGAGTAAATGAGTAATGGCGTGGTAATGACCTTAGAGGAGATAATGGAGAGCTTGGCACTCAGCACCTGCTCACCAAGATGTTAGTATCATTACACTACTGTGACCCACTGGCCAATCAGTCACCAGCTTGACTTCTACCCTCTCTCGCCCTGCCTGTCTGTTAACCCAGTGTCACACCAGAAGATTGGGTATTACAAATGGATGCCCTTCCTTTGCCAGGTCCGGGGGTGAGGTTATTTGCCCCCCCAAGTCAGTTTCCATAATTATTTTCCGTATCCAGAGAGGAAGAGCTGCAGCATGTGCAAATCAGTGAATACATGTATGAAATGCAGTGGTCATCCTACCGTAGCCATGTTTCCTCCCATATAAATGTTATGTATGTTCGCTAACCATACTCAATACAGTATGGTGCTTATTGAGATAGGTATAACAATTGCTATATATTAGAATAATACAAATACTACAGTAGGATAACAAAACACTTAGACATCCCAGACATTACATGGCTAGTATGACAGAGGCAGACTGATCAGACGTAGGTACCACAGTATCTCAAACAGAAAAAAGACAGGGGAAAGCATTGATCACCGCAAGAGGCGATGCTCTGAGTAATTTACAACCCTCCTTCTCCATCAGGTTGAAATGTTACATGGTTTATCACAAACCATATGACTACAGTATATAGAACATTATGGCAGGACAGCCAGATTAAATTCTCAGTAATGAAAAGACATTTGAGAATGACTTTCCCCATGAAGCAATATTTCCCCTTAGTATGACATTTATAGTCTTCATGGATAGTTATTCACATGCTGATATGTGTTCATGACCAGTCAGCTCCTGTGGTGATCACTAATGATGTCACTCTTTTTCTTTGAATAGTTTGGACATTATACTTCTAATGCATATACAAACTGGAGTGGATAACCTGGAACACTCTCTTCATTACTGTGTTCTGAGATAATAATAAAAGATTCTGCAAGTAATTTCATCTGTTTGCATATATTGATAAGGACAGTCAGTGCAATGTGGAATGAGCACATATAGTGCACATTGTATATAACTCTTCGGTATTTGGAAGGTGTTTTATGTCCATGTCAATGCTGTTGTAACTGATTTTACCCTTATGGTACATGTGTGTTTTAAGTATGTTTTATGTAATGTTATGTATGCAATCTGAATTGCTTCATTGAGGAAATTAAAGTCTTTCTAATCTAATCTGAATGGCAGTGGTGTATAGGCCTATATACCCTCTATAGTTGACTTCTTTTTTGACAGAACAGAATTCACACGGTGGTCCTATAATCTAAGCAATTCAATAACTATATGAAAACATGTAAAAAGGTCATCCCAATGTTACAAACAACCTAGACTCTAATATCAACAAGATAAAGCACCTAGAGCTGTTCCCTACATCTTTCAATCCATACACCATCTCATATGTTTATATAAGGTCTTACAGTCTACTTTACTACTGCATGCATTTTCATTTTGAATAATAAAAGCCCTGTACAATTCCTGTGGGTACTGTAACCATGCCCACAGATGTTTATCCATTCATTGTCAGTAGAGCCGCTCCAGTATTAGTCTCATCAAGTCTTGGGTCTCTGTTCTTCAAGCTTTGGGACTTTTTTTTGGCTAATATTTAGACTCTTCCAGCGCAAATGATCTGAGGTACAGTAGGATGAGTTGGATGGTTGACTGACTGGCATGAGATGACATCTGGTATGTGCTGTGTAGTCACTTGTACCTCTCCACCTGTCTCTCCCTCATACCCATTACTATCTGCTACATATCAAATACAAGACAGATACTGGAGACTGTGAAACTACCTTCTATCCTTTAGGGGAAAAAAGCTGTAGTATCTATTGGATTGCTCATCTCTGTATCAGTCTCTGAGCTGCTGATTGCAATCCTTCCCAGTCGCATGTGTTGTCTCTGCTTGACACTTCCTCCTCTTCATGGTTGGTTGTACAACGGCTGTTATGAAAGCAGGAGCCATTTCCAAGATGGCCAAATAAGGCTCAAGTTCTAAGCTGGTCAAAGGAGACAGCAGAAATTCTGTTGGGCAGTGTCCCAGTGATTTTGGCTCCTTTTTTGTACAATATAAATGGTACTGGGGAAAGTTAAAGGTTATGTGTAATCAAGGGAAAATACACTCCCTTATAAGGTCTGTTATTGGATCAGGTTACTCAAAATTACTATAAACACCTAAATGCTCTCCCCCGTCTACTCAGACCAGCAGGTATTGGCGTGTGACCTCAGTATACACCTCTTAACCCTGCCTAGGCAACAGCTGATCTCTACTAGTGCCAACTGAGTGCATTGTGGGAGCAGATTTTACTTCATTTCACTTCAGTTTTACTTCATTCAGCTCAACTTGACATGTCGGCTATAATATTCGAACGTCCAATATGATACAACACAGCATGCTTTCCTACCCAATCTCAGACAAAGAGAAATCTTTACTACTTCCTCCATGGCCATCACCCTACCCATGAAAACATGTAACTGTAATGTATATTTCAGGAATCATTCATGTCTTCAGTCCATGAGCAACTGGCCAAACTGATATTTCTGTATACATTCACTTATCTTGAACCACATTGTCAGCCACTGGGTTGCTTAGAGCTCAATTCAAATATACCATCTACTCTGTGTCTTACTTTTTTCAGACTTGTGCTTTGCCGAATACTGTATTCAGCTCCACCCCTCCTCTCTGAGTGCTTAAAATTACTTATGTATTATCATTTAATTAGAACTTATTTATTTATGGTCTATATTCAGGTTTACAGGTTCAACTGTATCTAAAAATGATCCATATCTGAAAATGATCTGATAATCTGCCTCTTTATGATCAGTTATCCTCTTGGTCAAAGGCAAAATGGGAACATTCTACTGTGCTACTTTAACACAATAAAATTGGTAAAACACTCTTCACCTCATATTTCAACACATCTCTGTCTCTGTGCTCATTAGGTTTAAACATTTAAACCGTATCCTGTCTCATACCCAAACGTGACAATGCTTTTTGAATGTTGTATTTCATCATATCCTCAACCAACAACAGCCTGACTTGAGCATCAGGCAAATGAATAAATTATTGTGCTACAGCTCACTGGAATAGGAATGATGGATATTCACATTTGTGTTTTCATGCCTGATTTACTGTAGTAAGTGTTAGCACTGGGGAAGCAAGAAGCCGCCTAATACATTGGTAAATGTTTGTCCTTGGTATTAATTAATCTAATAAAGAATGGCGATAAAGATTGCTGAAAAGATTTTATGCGCCACTGTGGTGCAAGAAATTTGCCCGTACCTACACGGTATTTTCTTTCCTCCAGTGTAAACTTGTTTTGTGAAGGTGTGATATATCATCTTTGGTGATATATCATATGTTTGTCCCTTTGTTAGACTGGTATGACAATACATGTATATAAGCAGTGCTCCCTTACTGTACCACCAGAGATGACAGGCTTACCTTCAGGCGCATCGGCATCACAGATCTTGGTGGTCCCAGAGGTAGCATTCCCAGACGTGGGACCTGCTGAGGGCGTCTGGCTCTGATCCAAACACACAAGAGGCATGTATCTATTTAGCATAGAGAAAACTACAAACTACTTTATACAGTACAAACATGTATAGGGGTGAAAAGAAGGGAGATAAAGCAATAACCACAACCTCTGGGGATGTATTGAAATAATAACAGACACTATCACTCTTCTTCAATACTATTAAATGATCTTTAAGTTCTGTGAAGTAATAAATTAATGAAGCGTTTGATTCCAGAAGATGGTGTAAGTCTTGAAAGCATGTATATAGTAATTATGTAGTATATACTGTAGTCTCTAAGATATGGATTCATTTGTCATTAAACATCATTCAGATGCCACCAGAGCCACATACAGTGTATAGATATTTTATCAATGGTTATGAAGAAGTGTAGATGCAAATAAAACACAATCAATAGGTAACAAGAAGGTCATGACGTCACTTTGGGACAGTTTTTTAAGAGGTTCCCAGATCACAGGGAGGGTTGACTGTCATACAGTACTGTAGGTACACAGAGAAATAACCAGACAGACAGAATCAAAAGACCTAGAAATGCATTGATTAGTATGTAACATATCAAGTTGTCCTCACCTGTACAAGATATTTCTGGCTGCCATACATGACATATTGTGGGGCAAGGCTATAAATCATGTAGCTGGTATGAAGAACAATCAAAAGAAGGATCATACAGAGGAAGAGAAGAGCCTGGGGGCGGGTTCTCTTAGGTCTTATTTTGTATAGCTGAAAAAGAAAACAGTGTCTGTGTTTGTGTCTGTGTTTGTAAGAATATTGAATACAGCATGTTCAGAATGAGTCATACTGTATGTTTAAAAACAGCATACAGATTATATAGCATACACAATATAACAATTAACAGGTGAAGCCTTATAGGGGCAGTGGGGCCCTTTCCTACCCTTATCCAGAAGAACCAGATGCCCATGTTGCGAATGCCAGCCATGGACGTGAGTACAAAGTACGTGGTGATGACTGTGATCAGGATGTAATCCAATGGGAAAACCTGTGATAGAGAAACAGAGTTCAGCTGTATCTCTCAAGCACACGCATCAGGCCATTATTGTTTCCTGAGCATCAACAGTGAACAGAAAGTCTCTTTTTCTGCTCTGCTGTGAGCTGTAAGAAATGTGCAACATTGTCAATAACCCAGAACACTTTGTCTAGGGGGCCAATTAATCCAGAGCACAGTCAGTTATGGTAGTGCGGCAAGACAATGGAAAGAGAGTTGAATACAAGTGAACATCTTCTTCCATTTAACTCCTAACCATAATGGCCAAGGGCAGTCCATAATATAAATGAACTATACCTTTTAAATGATGAGTGGAACACAAAGACCACAAATAATTACAGAGCACTGTCAACATTTACCAGTGTAGTATGTGCTACTTTATGGTGAGCACCTAGAAGCCGAGCTTAGATGTCAGAAGAAAAGAGGGGGGGTGAGAGTAGATACAGTATGTCATTGAGGTTCAGAGCTATATTTATTTACACTAAAAGGCTACACTTGACATTTCTAAGAACATATTCAGAAAAAGCCCACTGTTGCTCTTTTAAGATGTTACTAATGAACTTCCTCCTAATCAGTATAAAAGTTGTATTATACACATTAATACTCAGAGCAAATTAAATACATAATTATTGAGTATGTTATCATTCATATTCTGCAAAGTTCTGATCTGATGTGTATACATCCCATGGTATTATACCCCATTCTTGATATGGTATACTTAATTCGAGGCTCTTTAGTGAATAATTAACTAAATACTGGCCTAAGATGTGTAATCAATTCCATCATCTGAATGAGCAATATTTAAATGGGCTGATGTTCTGTTCAGCTCCCAGACCTGCAGCAATGACTTGAGTCCAAAAGGCTGCTAAAAATTCAATTCAAATTCAATTAAGATGTGTTTTTGTGGAAGTTTATGCTGTGTGGTATATTGTGGTAGGTGTAGTGGCCCTTTGTGGCTCTGTGTGGTATTTTGTGATAGTCATTGGGGCACTTTGTGGTACACTTTATGATTCTATGTGGTACCATTTGTGATACTTTGCGGTACTCACACTGGGGTTTTGTCGCCATAAAAGGGATGTTTATGGTTTTAATGTATTTAGATGTCCTACAGTGATATTGTGGATTTCGAGCTGAGAGCGGCAATGGTTGCATTTTTTTAATCCCCCTTTATCATGATCACGATTTAATTATCTTGTTATCTCGAGCTTTGTTTTCTCGTGATCACGAATTAATCACCTTAAACAATTAACTTGGTTGTACCATACAGTAGCTGTTGCCTTCACAAGAGGCAAACCAAATAGGCCGACTTAAAGGGATCACATGGTGGTTGGATGTGACACTTGCCAGTTATCTAAACATCAAAGTGAATGTGCCTGTAGAGGCTACAGTACAGTAAGCCAACACTTAGCCACTGAGGTGCTGCACCATGGTTGACCTAATTGGCGCACTGATTACTGTGTCTGATGAATAAAAGTCAGAGACAAACTTTACTTTTGAACACTCAGTCCATTTATTTTTCTTTGTTTATGTTGTCAATTAAACTCGAACATATTTCCAATGACAAAAACATCCAGAACCACGGCAACAAGCTGCCTCAGCGTTTGTGTGGCTGTGGTCAAAAACTTTCAAAGCCTTCCAGGTGGAACACCTCACCAGACAAAGATTTCAAAGGAGCGCTAATTGGCTCCTACACACCGGCAGACAGACACAATAATTCAATACAAAACAATAAAGGAGCCAAATGTGAAAACCTCAATTACCATACATGGAAATGCAAATTAACATAATTCAATCTACACCTCTTGTATTAAACAAAGTTTAGTTACAGGTCTCTTAATAATGTTGTTTTTGGTCTGTAGCTTGACAGAATGCACCAGGCCCCTTTTGTCAGGAAAAACACTTTACTGAGAGGCCAGTAACCACGTGGAGCTGAAGAATCCATGACGACTACGACATCTCCAGCAACTAAACTCCTTTTACACTTCTGTCTCTCTTGCAGTAACGGCAGGTACTCCCGGACCCATCGCTTCCAAAACAAATCAGAGATGTAGTGAATTTGTCTCCATCGACGTTTCACATACATGTCAGAGGGTTCAAAAATTCCAGGTGGCAAAGCTGGTTTTCCATTTAATAGAAGAAGATGATTTGGCGTGAGAGGTTCCAAATCATTTGGATCGTCAGACAGCTTGGTGTTTGATTGGTCATTAAGAATGGCTTCTACTTCACACATAACTATGGAGTCTACCATCATCCGACATCTGCTGGTGCAAGACTGAATTGAGAACGCACTTTACTATGCGTATCATGCGCTCCCAAACACCCCATGATGAGATCCCGCTGGTGGATTGAAACTCCATTCAGCTCCAGCTGGAATAAGAGCTCCTTGAATCTGCTTATGATTCAATGCAGTGAGAGCCTCTCTCAGTTCTTTTTCTCCTCCAACAATGTTAGTTCCATTGTCTGACTTGATACAGACAACCTCACCTCTCCTGCTGATAAACCGACGTAAAGCATTTACTGTATGCATGTGTCAGTCTCCAGCGACTTTTAAACCTCCAAATGAACTGCTCTATTCGCCAAGCAGGTAAATATCACTCTGTAACGTTTGCAAGTTCTGCCTTTCCTTGAAACTTGAAGCAGGAAACTCCACTTCAGCTCCATCGATGTGTATGCAGACTGGTTCACGGAGAGGTTGAATATAGAGGTGAATACCTCCGCTAGCTGTTCGGCGCACCCTCTGAAGACATGGCCTGGAATGCCATCTGGCCCCGGTGACTTTACACTTTTAAAAGCTCTCCTCATGTCAGCCGTAGTTAGGGAAAGAGTACAGTTGTCCTGGACCTCAGCTAGCCTCACAGTAGGAATGGTGTTGCTCGCCTCAAACCGTGCGTAGAAGGTGGTGAGCTCATCGAGGAGAGAGTTCTGTAAGTCATATCTGGACTTCCTCAAGGCCTCCAGGTCCCCAGGGTTATAGGCAGAGGATCGTGCTCTGAGCTTAACCCAGGGCTCTTGGTTGGGGAAAGTCCTAACACTGACCCTCCGGACGACATCATCGATGCACTTGATGTAGGCTGAGACAGAGTTTGTGTATTTGTCAATGTCGCCATCATCTGCAACACAGAACATCTGCCAGTCTGCGGTTTCAAAACAGCCCTGGAGAGTGGCAATGGATTCCTCAGTCCAGCGTTGAACTGCCCGAAAAAAAACACGTTTTTACCTGTTTTAGTCGTTGTCTGTAGGTTGGGAGGAGAAGAATGGAGGTGTGATCTGCCTTACCAAAGGCCGGGCGGGGGAAGGGTGTGTAGCTGTTCCGTAGTTGTGAGTAACAATGGTCAAGAGTCTGATCACCACAGGTAGGAAAGTTAATGTGCTGGTGATATTTAGGCAAAACTTTCCTCATATGTCATAATGGCGTCTGGGTAGTGTAGGTGTAAAAGTCCTTGCCTACCACCGCAGAGACCCAGGGTTTGCGACCCGGCAGCGGTACTTCTGGCTTGGTCGGGCATCCACTGCGGGTGGGAAGCCGGATAACGTGATGTGTCCTCGGTCGGGGCATCTGTTCGGCGAGGAGGGGATCTGGGGGAGATATTATTAACCTCCACGCGCGTTACGCCCTCCCGGTGAAACTCCTTGTCGTCGGGTGAAAAGAAGAGGTGACTGACTCCACATGTGTTGGAGGAGGCATGTGGTAGTCTACACTCTCCCAAGGCTGGCAGAGAGGGTGGAGCAGCGACCGGGACTGCTTAGGCACGGGGAATTGGCAAATTACTAAATTGGGGAGAAAATGGGGAAAGACAGGGGGGGACTAAGTACTGCTCACACAACCCGTCTCTCTCATTTCATGTACCCAAAACCTTTCTTTCATTGTTCACAAAAAAGGATATATAGTTGTTAAGATAAAATATCTTAAGATTCAGTTGACTGACTGTGCAGTTTATGCACTGCTCATCTGTCTAGACCAGGGGTTTTCAAAGTCTGAGACTGTGGGCCTCACCTCAGACAAAGCTTGGAAAAATATGCCCCAACCCTTAGTTTACTTGCTTAGTTTTGCTCAATTCCTGGATGCCTATGGGATCATGATTATGCTATTTGATCCCATAGACACTCAACGATAGATCCAAAATAGCCTGATATTGTTGTTTGACATCAATTTAGTCTACACCAAATACATAAAAATGGTCTAATACATTTATTAGTTTCTGACTCTGGGAAAGTGGGAAAAACAGTAAAATTCCCCCAAACTACTGAATCTCTGAACCATCTCTTCGACCAAATCACACACATTTAGGATATTCTACGTGGCAATTAGGGTTGCACGATATTGGAAAAACTGACATTGCAACATTTTTTCTTCTGCAATATATATTGTGATACTTCCGGGCTTTTACTGTGAACGTCTTAAAACCGGAAGTAGTTTTGCTTTCGCTCGTTAGCTTGACGTTCTATGCTGGCGATAAAGTCCGCTGTCCTCCTGTAAACTGCAGTATGTTGGTAAATACATGTGCATTCTAAAGATACCTGGACTGGTCATTAAGAAGAAGCTTCCACTACAGTACATTCCCCGACATTGAGACTCGCATATCGCGGCGCGACAGGTAGACCGACCAATTAACTACTGTCATCTGCTGAGATGACAGATCCTGACGGCATGTCACGTTCTAACTCAACAATAGCGTCACACATATTGCAGCGTCTCTGCCTTTTTTCTTTTCTACCTGAAGGTTTTTTGAGGTTCTATTTCATAAAGTGTATTCATTTTCTTTACGTTAGCGCAGGTGATTCCTTGCTGGCTGCAGGAAACCCTGGGTTCTCTGTGCCTGCAGAGCCTGCATGTCACTAGCATCAAACTCTGTGTATCCAAGAACCTTAAATCAGAGTAAATCATGTTCTATCAGACAGATTCTCTTGTAGATTAGTCATGGAAATAATAACCGTGCGTTTCCTCCTGTATCAAGCAGCAAAAACAATTGTAGCATGACGTGTTTGAGTTAATTCGCCTTACGTGATATCGCACTCAAATTACATTCGGGGCTAGGCTCAGAAGATTCAGGGCTGAAGCCCCGAATGAATGACCCTAACGACGCCACTGGTGCTAAGGTAATGTTCCATTGCTCAGAGATCCAGATTTTGTTCTACAGTACTATAACAGGTTATCGCACCATTGTGTATTTACCTTGGATACAAAAAGGTACAGAAATACCAGCTGTGTGAAGTTATGATGTGCAGTTTTTGTTAAGACTGAGTCACACAGGTGTTGATTCAATTCTATGGTAATTTGTGATGCCATAGTCTTGTGATGTTTAGCATCTATCCTGTTATGCGTCTGCCTTGTCATTGATCCTTTATTTGCGACCAGTGTTCACCTTTGACAATGACATTTGTCTGTCTTTTGCATATGGTGTTATGATTTTCAACCCTGTTCCCCCTCATCATATTAAATAATTTTAGAGTTATTGTGATTATGAGATTATGATTGCGATTGAATTCAAGCAGCAGGGTTAGGGTTGCCTAGCTGCTTTTGTAAATGTGAATACGTTTTATTTCAAAATGTTTTTCATGTGACATTTCTCATATTTTGCTCACCCCCTGTGTACTGAAGTGCACAGGCACTTCAACAGTACCATAATATGCATTGGAAATATAACGAAGAACAAAGCTTTTACTTGATGCTTTGTTATGGTGACATGTTCTTTTTGAAACAAGAAAATATGCGAGGATACTCACGGGTTGTAGAGCTAACAGAAGTTCATTCAGAGGATTGGTTAGGTTGGTGCCAAAGACAATGAACCCGGAGCTGATGCCAGCAGAGTGGAGGGCTTTGTCCAAACTGAAACACAAACAAACAAACAAACTTCAATCTGAGTATGAATTTCTGTTACATAAATGATTAATAAACCTAAAGTTAACCACTGCACTGTATGTTGTCATACAGTACTCCCTGCCTTAAATGGCACAGACTTGTGATCTTGATTGTGTAAAGAATGATGTTACAGGATATGTCATGACTTACTTTGAAATGAACAGGGCAATGATGAACAGAAGTGCCACCAGGATGAAGAAAATGCCCAACAATATCTGTAGAAGAGAAAATACAGCAATATTTTGCACTTGTAGTCAACCCCATAATTACCAATTCAACCTCAATATAGGGAAATGGAAATTTTGCAAAGGCATTGACTGGACCTGAAAATGTAACCTTTCAGTCATGTCTTTTGTGAAGGTGAGACCATGCGGCTTGGTCAGCCTCAATGTAGCACTGTTGCCCAAGGTGACAGGGAAAGCAAAGGCACAGCCCAGAGAGTGCTGGCAGGATGCAAACAAGGAGGCAAAAGGTGGTGATGGACAGGAAGGCAAATAGACCATTTCAAATGCTATAGCC
Source organism: Diretmoides pauciradiatus (assembly GCA_900660315.1). Taxonomy (NCBI): domain Eukaryota; kingdom Metazoa; phylum Chordata; class Actinopteri; order Trachichthyiformes; family Diretmidae; genus Diretmoides; species Diretmoides pauciradiatus. The sequence continues at coordinate 16,684 of CABFOS010107147.1, forward strand.
TTCAAGTGGCCTTTAAAGCTTACAATGCGTCTAAAATGTCTCTTATCAATTACAGTCAAAACCTTCAAGAGGCGAACACGTCTATAGTATGTGCCAGATACTACGATGCAGTGCAATATTTGATAAATCATAATAAGAATAACAAAAGAGAACAAATGCAAATATACACACCTATTTAATGCCCACAAATGGGTGTTTGCATGCAAAAGAAAAAATTGAAAAAGTGAATGAGCCAATTATTTCATTTTGCCACTTACAGTATTCTTGTAGAACTCTATTTTCATGTCTATTTCTATTTCTTTGCCCCTTTTCTTCCACACAATTTGTAGACAGTAAGTGTAGAAGGTTGTATGTTGTTGGAATATGAAAAAAGCATCTTTCAAAGTAAGCCGTATCATATATTCTAGTACTACAAGATGCAACACTACTCTGGTACCATCACAGTCTTCTTCTGTGCTATGACATTTGACAAATGTAATGTGACAAAGCATAATTCATAATCAAGACACTGACAATCGAAACACTTTATCTCTTATTATTACCTATACTTATGAATCTCAAAAATAGAAAGATATGTAGCCAGGCAGAGGAGAATAAAAGACCTACAGTCAAAACAAAAGGCAAAACCATATGCTGAGACACTTTGGTTTGCAGCAACAGAACTGAGCTGAAATACCAGCGAGTGTTAGAGAAAAACTGGTGCCAGTTCTCCAGAGGAATTACTCCCCATTGTTGGGCTTATCACTCCACACCGATGCCTGAGTGTTCAGTAAATAAATCTCCCAACTCATTAGTGTGTAAATTTGGGTCTGGGGACTGTCATTAGCAGCCACCCCCTTGTATAAAGACAGTCTGTTACAGATACTGCTTTAAGATGTCATTAGAGGTTTGTGCATGCCTGCAGTGCTGTAAATGAACAGTGGGAATGTGACACGTGAACTACAAGAATGATTTTGAAACATGCGCTGTCCTAAGAAAGTACTGTATATTGTATAGTTGTGAGCATGAGCAAGGACAATGGGCCTCATTCACGAAATGTTTCATTAATAATTCGTAAATTTTTCGTATATATGTGCGTACTAAAATACCAACGTGGGATTCATTTCAAGGTGCTTCAAGGTTTCCCGCATGTTTCATGAATCCCAACGTGGGATTCATGAAACATGCGGGAAACCTTGATTTGTTTGGAGAACAGGTGTATCCATGATGAATGCCGCTCGTACGTTCGTAAATTGGATGCGCGCCATTACAAGTCTGATAATCTTGTATCGTTATGAATACGGACATTTCGGCAAATACGCCGTTGCAGCCTATTAGGTCTTTCTAAGGCTATTAGGTCTTTCTAAGGCTATTAGGTCTTTCTAAGGCTATTAGGTCTTTCTAAGGCTTCTAAGAGCTTTCGCGCATGTTTACAAACACACAAATAAATTACTGCATGTTTCCAAACACTCGTAGGCTCTGATCGCACCACCGAACAAATCCAGATACGAGCAGATTGATGAATCAGACTATGTTCATAGAGACATTCGTACTAGCGCTTTACCATGAAATCTGATTGTACGAATGTTTCGTGAATAAGACCCATTGTGTTATTATTCACAGGATTCACAGGATTACAACACAATGCTAATGCATTTTGACTTTGCGTGGGGGCTTCTTTCATCCTTTTAAGATGATCATCTGCAACTTAACAAGAACTTCATATGATCTTGATGACCCTTCATGACTACAAATTCAACCCCTTACACTACAGTAGGTGCACTGTAATGCTGTACTTTGAAAGAGGGTGATGACACTCCTGTGATGTATGTAAAGTGTTATAATCCGGTGTTCAAGTAAAGTGATGCACAAAAGCCTGCTTTAGAATCACCAGTAAGCTCCTATTAATGAAAAGCTCAAAAGCTTTCCCTGCAGAAAGTATAAATAAATGAGTAAATGAGACTTGAGATATTAAACACTCTTTCACAGACCTTTGGTACCATTTACACACACACACACACACACACACACACACACACACACACACACACACACACACACACACACACACACACACACACACACACACACACACACACACACAGATATATATAAACATATGTCTTGTAACCAGATTGTGTCTAGGTCTGATGTGGGAACCTGGAATTAGAATGCGTCTCCACTCTCCAGTATACACATTGAAATCTGATTTCTTTTTCCCCTCACCAAAATGCAGATTGCCATGCACGTCATTTTGTCAGCCTTTAAAACTGACAGTAAACGCTTGCTCCCCGCCCACGGGTGACCTGACATTTCATTTTTGACAAGTACGTTACTATCTGAGCTGCCTGTTGCCTGTTTGTTTTGCGTGACCGTCCTGGTTGGATTGGCACATAAAGGTTTATTTCCATTTACATAGCTCCTATATGTGGATTGGAGATGCATTGCATTCACACTTTGTTACCTCGCCCAAGGAGGGCGCCCGAGGTGCCCTATGGGGCGCCGCGTAGGGCGCCACGTACACAGGAAATGAGGTCTAATTGCTTAACGCATCATCCGATTTTCATGATACCTGGTGGAGGGGTGTAGCACGGGCCAAGGAAGAGCCCATTACATTTTGGAGATGATCTGAATTACAGGGCACCGCGTATGGGCACCACATACACAGGAAGTGAGATCTAATTGTTTAATGCATCATCACTTTGATATTCTACTTAATATGCATGTTCCCTAAGAGCCAATGGGCACAATTTAACATGGCCGCCACTCAAGGTCAACACAACGCTGCGTAAACAGGAAGTGAGGTCTAATTGCCTAACGCATCATCTGATTTTCATGATACCTGGTGGAGCAGTGGAGCTTGGGCCAAGGAACAGCCCATTACATTTTGGAGAGGATCTGAATCACAGGGCACCGCATACAGCGACATGTGAACAGGAAGTGAGGTCTAATTGAATCCCTCTGACATTTAGTTCAGTTTAGTTTATTAGTTCATTGTATCGTGGGAAATCCCCATTAAAAGACTGTAGCAATACAGTTAGTGGAGCAGCTTTAGTATGTTCCAGAATCTAGCATCTTACCTAAGGGTCACTGGGCACAATTTAACATGGCCGCCATCCAACGTCAACGCAACACCTCGTGAACAGGAAGTGAGATCTAATAGCTTAATGCAGCATCCGATTTTCATGATATCCGCTGGATAGGTGCAGCTTGGCCCAATGAAGAGCTGTTACATTTTGGAGTGGATCTGAATCTGAATCGCATAAACAGGCGACATGCATCCTGGGCGGAGGTCTGCCCGAGCGCACCTTTCTAGTTGTAAATGTGCCCAAATGCATCTCTGATCACCTCTGGAGGTAGTTTGGGTGACTGGATTTTTAATGCGTCTTGCAGGTGCATTTACACCTGGATTTAATGTGTTGCATAACAGCAAACAAATGCTAGCTAACGCACATGCAAGATGCCAAGCATAATCCTCCTAGTTTTGCGCACTTCCCTGGAATGTGATTGGAAATAAGGAAGAGTGAGATTACAATTGCATATATGAGGTCCAGGTGTTGTTTGCCCAGTCTAAAAATCATAGAAACCTTGGCTGCTTTGGTTTATCCCCGGGGAACCATGAGATGCTGCCTGAGAAACGTAAGACTCCCGGAGAGACTCCAGAGTAAATTAGGTGAACAGAGTACCCCCTGGGAATCCAGTAGATATACAGTTGTATAAAGTAGAACTAAAAGTAAATCTAGAGCAGTCCAGATTAGCACAAGAGCCCAAAGAAAAGGGTTATGAAGAAAGAAGGCAAAGTTGACCGAAAGAGCTTAAACTGGAAAACCTCAAAATGAAATGAGAATAGCGCTGTTATTATTATTATTTTTTAAATTCTTAACATTGGGGAGATGTGTAGTCCTAAATGTGATGTTGAGATGAAGCTGTGTTTCTAGGGTCATTTGACTGACTACTGATGTGAGATTGACAAGGCCCCTAAGCAGTACAATATGAAGTCAATAGGG
>CABFOS010107378.1:13572-27766 GCA_900660315.1 Diretmoides pauciradiatus
GTGCAAGCATGTGAAATACATGTATTTCACATGGGTGGGTGTGTTTATGCATAAATACACCCACACCCACTCACACCCACACACACAACCCCCCCCCACCCACACACACACACACACACACACACACACACACACACACACACACAGCCTGTAGATGTGGCATATGGGGTCCGCTTGATAAATCAGTAACTGAATGATTTTTCAACCCTGGTTGGCAATGCGACGCCCAGGCCAAACAGTGACAGGCTTCAGTCAGCAGCTGCATGCAATTTTCAGCTTAACTCATTCAAGTGTAATAAAATGATGCAAGAAGTGCTAGGGGGGCAGTGGTCCTGGATGCTGTCACCCTTGGAGGAAGGGCTGGAGGAGGAAGTAGGGCAGCAGTAAACATCAAGTGGAGGGCGGTGCTATAGTTTATGGCATATTACCAGGTTTTGTCTGTAATCAATAACCTTTTGTTACATAACACACAGAACCTTATTTTACATTGTGACAATATCAAACAGGCCTTTAATACTTCTTCGCATTATAAGATCATCACACACTGAGCCTCTCTGGGGAGAGCCTAGCATCAGAGAGTAATTTGTGGACCATGAGCTTGTCATGTCTCAGTTGTTGTCTCCGTCACGCTCTGTTGTTCAGCTGCAGCTCCTGTGATAATGCACAGGGGATTAGCAGGTAACAAGGCAGCAGCGGTCCTCTGAGGACTGTCTGCCGCGATGTGCGTGGCTTTGAGTGGCTCATGCATCGCTTCATAAAAGCAGGGCGAGTAGCACCTAATGGTGATTTCCCGATTGAACAAGGAGCCTCTCCCTGGATAATGTGGTAATGAAAGGTGACAGGAAGGGCTCGGGGTCTGGGACGAAGCCGGGGCAGCTGGTCAGAGCAAGAGAATAGGAAGCAGTGTGCACCCGGGCTAAACTGCAGCGAGAAGCAAATTAAAGCTCATATCTGCCATCTCCCTCGCCTCCCTGCACTTTCCTGTTTGGACTTGAAGGTGATTGGGAGCCAAGGCGGTGACAGTTGACGGAAGCTGCGCAGAGGAGAGAGTATTTATTTACAGTGAGACGCAGCGATGCTTGTTCAGGATGCGGTTTCACGCAGGATGTGCCGTTCCCCCCCTTTCCTCCCACACACACCTCCTCCCATCTTTCTCCTTTCCACCCTCACACAACAATCCCCCAGATTTGATCATCTCACAAGGGCCAGGCAGACTGTATTGTGTAAGAGACTGGGCCTGGACAGAGCCAGCAGAAAGCTCACTCAGCACGCCTTCCTGCCCGGCCTCAGGAGGTGGGACCAAGGTCAGCACAGGTCACTGAGAAAAAGGAGTGGGGAGCATTAAGACTGCAATGTGTGACACAGATTGTTTATGTGTTAGAGAAAAAGGGAAACAATGTGTATGTGCATGCATGAATTTATGTGCACATGGGTGGGGGGGGCAAGACAAGGAGAAAGGATGAAAGATGATGTGCAGTTGAGAAAGAGTGTGTATAAGAGTGTGTGTGTGTGTGTGTGTGTGTGCGCGCTGCCAGGAATTCCTCCTTGTAAAGTGAGGGGGTGGGGGGGCTGGAGGTGCGTAAATCCCAGTAATTACACTGTACGCAGTGGTTGCTGTACAATTACCTTTGTCGTCACCCTACAATACACTATTCCTATTATGGTAAGCTGCTCATTTTAAAGGTGCATGCGTGTGCAACATGACTTCATACCACCCAAGTGTAGACATACAGGAAATATCACTTTATTAGTCACATCTTGGAGAGCAGCGTCTAATGAACTAACTGAAAATGCACAACGTTTCACCTGGCCCAAGTCGTGCCATCCCGGGCTCTCTCTCTCCTGGTGGGATAGTGAGCGATACGAAGCGCGAGAGCGTGGTGGAAGAGTGAGCTGATGCGTGCTGCTCGCTAGCTATCGTGTTGGCACTAGTCCGCCCAAAGTTTCAAAGGCAGGTTTTATGACCTGCCTTACGGCCTCATCTATGTGGACAGCGGCGTCTAAACTCTGGAGAACCTGCCACATAAAACGCACATCTGTTGAAGCCCGACCTAAATTGTAAAACAGCCCCCTTGTCTCCAGGCAGCGTTGTGTTAATAATACACTCAAAGTATAGCTTACTGCACTCCCCACAGCAACAGCGTCAATGGGCATTGTCTTATATTCTTATATTCTACTTTTGATCAACTATTATCTTGGTTTTTGCCTATTGTATTTTGATGTTTTTAATGTGTTTGGCCTTCAAAAACAACATAAGAGTTTGTGAACATATTTTGGGCAAGTACAAGTTCCCATAGATGGTGTGTTTTATGTTCAGGAAGGGTGTAGCAGAAACAGCGATATTGAGAGTGCCAGACACCGTTTTGGTACTAATGACTTACAAAAACCTTCAGTTCACAGGTTGTAAGGTATTATGCTCATTCTTAGGCTCTTTATCACTACAGTTCAACTCTTGAGATACTATTAACAGCTCTGAGTGATGCTACTGAAACAAGGGTTCATCACCACTGGGACACAGTTACTACATTTACACCAGTCCAGCCTCTCAAGAGAGGAAGTGTAACTACTCCCGTTAGTGTGCTCATTCATCCCTTTCGTCGAGGCAGCCATTCAGGGTGCTACGTATACTGTACTGTGTCCTCCCTTCCCCCTCCACCCCCCTCTGTCTGCTGTGTACCTTGTAGACTATGGACTGTTGTGTGTGTGCAGGTACTAGCACATGTTTTGATTGCTTGTTGTTTTAAATACCACATATGACGTATTATGGAATTAACAAAAAGCTCATTTTCAATTAATTGATGAAATGATCCAGTTTAATTAATGCATTTGATGAGTCACAACAGACAGAAGAACAGGCTACACTACTCACTTCTTGAGTGCGAGGACATTTGCTTTATGTGTTCTTCTTCTTTAGAATCAAACAGGGCGGGATCATTTATTGGTATCTCATTCTACAAAACACATCTATAGTTCCAACTGTGGTTGATTATATCTCCATTTCTGCAATTTTCACTTGCAAAATGCATTTATATTAGCAGGGCAAAACAGTATTGTGGAACTTTTAGCACTTTTAGTACAAAGCAAAGCTCGACTACGCTTGTTTGTGCACTTGAACACTTTCAGCGTGCGCCCATTTCATTTAAATGTCCTCTTGAGAGACAATGTACACTTAAAAAGCACAAATAAAATCTAAATATAGTAGGGTAGGTTGTTGATGACTGCGCTGTGCTAGAATTCCGTTGAAGCAACAATCCCATTGGCAACAATACAGTTTACTAGACAACAGTGTAATTTTTGCCAACTGTGGCAGGTTAATTTGGAATTTATTTGGAGAGCTGCACATAAAAGTCAGAAGAGCCACGTGAAGTTTGCAAACTCCAAAGGGGAGCGTAGTGTGCGGGGAAAAACAAGCGCTTTAAGTCAAGTAGTCACTACCCACGTCTGGATGTTGTGTGCACAGTGATTTATTTGATCAAAACTAGTTTTTACTCTGAACTGTGTTGTTTGTGCTTTTGATACAAGGACTAGCACTATGGGTCAGCTAAACACGAGTTATATATACATTACGAGCCAGTGAAGGGTTTGATTAAATCTGTAATGTTTGTAAACACTGGAGTAAGGGGACCATTATTTTGAGTTGTAATGAGTTAAGAATGTACCTCAAAAGTTATTTTCCATCTATAAGCCAACGCTGAGGAGGTCAAATAAATTCCAGATTGTATTCTGAAGCGGAGCCGGCCTGGTGTTCGCCGGGCCAGAGGCTGCAGCCACAACACCCATTACTGCTGAAGGCACACGGCGAACAATGTGTTTTATTCATTGCGCTCTGTCTTGTTGTCCTGATGTCAGTAATTGATTATGACAACGTGGTTACATTTTGCATGGATAGGAAAAGATTTGTTATTTACTGCGATAGCAAAGCTCTATTTGCGTGTAAGCTGGGTCTTAGCCTAATTAATGCTTTGGAAGATGAGCCCGATTGGATGAGTCATTAAGCATATTCCCAGAGTTTTATTAAAAGGGAGGGTTTGGGGGTGAGGGGGGGGGTCCGTTGTGGAATTTTCCCTTCCTAGAATAACAGGAGGTTGGATTGGTAAAAGGCAGATAATATATGTGTGAGATTGATCAGTGAGTAGTGACCCCATTATCTCCTGAGATGTTAATTACACTGTGCTCAGCTTGCATGTCAAAAGGCAGATAATTGAAGAAGGTAAAAGATGTGCCACACTTTATTTATGCTTATGCTTTATGCTTCATTTATACTTTCAGCTGGCGGCGGATCTATTCTCTCTCTCTCTCTCTCTCTCTCTCTCTCTCTCTCTCTCTCTCTCTCGTGTGCTTTTTATTCCTCTTCTGTCTCCTCCTTTCTCCTCCTAATATTACACTGTCATAGTTGATAATTTTGCACGGGGTATTATTCACAATCGTCACCGCATCGCGTGTGTGTGGAGGTGACTCAAGGTGTCCGCAGTGTTTTCAATTGAATCATCCTAAATTCAAGTCCTTAAACGATCTTAGATAGGGTCCAATGTGTTTTCAGAGCTCTTAAAAAGCTTTTCGTCAGTGCACTACTTGAGAAATATGCTTATTTTTCACTTTCCAGGTGTAATCTTCAGGTGAAATTGGTCTTAAGTCTTAAATGTAAACGTATAGTTGGCTCTAGGCCCTTTTAGAGGACAACAGCCATACTCCCTTCAGACCCTCAAGCCAGGGAAGAAGCTCAAATGCTATTTCATTTGGTCTAAAAAGTAATGCTATGATGTTAAAGCATTGATAAATAGGGGACAGTGCACAGAATGTTATTGTCAGTCATGTGTTACTGTCGTCTGTAGCTCGTACTGGTGGGATGGTGACGGCGAGAGCGGTGAAGCATGAGCGCAAACAAGAAAGGGAGACGATGGAAACCTCTGTGAGAAAGTCTTGGTGGTTGTCTCCGCTAACCCAGACAGTTATCTACCCAAAGTGGTCTTTTGAAAAAAACAATGAGGTGAGAGTGCACAAAAAGCATCTGAAACCCCTAAAAAAAAAAGTTCTGTCGCTCGTTTGTTTAAAAAAGAAAAAGATAATTGTTTCTATTTTGAGTGCAATTTCCCCCTACCTGAACCACACAGAGCTCAGTGTCTTTTGACTTCCTATTGACGATGTATCAGCTTTAGGGGACACATTGTACCATGTTTAAAAAAAAAATAGATAGCACCAGAACTCTCTTTCCTGTGGTTTCCTCTGAAGAAGTTTGTCTCGCTGTGTACACAAATTTATAGGTGCACGTGAGGACCGTCTGCACTCGCAAAAGCAGATGTGTAGGCACAGACGCGCGCACACACACACACAGTCCCCCTTCTGTGTTGTCATGGTAACTGGGGGCGGGGCCTCAGGGGAGTGGCCAAACAGTGGTCATCGTACCTCAGGGGCTGATGGACAGCTGCTGCATGTAGGTGATTTAGTGCATCACCTGGTGGACACTGCTAAGAACGAGCACGGTGGGAAGGGGAAGGCAAGGAGCTGCTACCTCAGATGTTATTCAGTATCCTGGAGTGAGCTAATCTGCCATGGACTATGAAAACAGAAAAACAATACGGCGCACTTTACTTTCAATCATTTGTATATTAACTTAATTCGTCAACCTATCGGGCCTGGCAGCTCGTTTTGTTTATTAGCCGTCCTTTTCGATCTATAGGTTTTGATGCCATGTGGTTAAGGGCACAGAGTAGAAAAGAAATGAACTGTCACACTGTAGTGGGGGGTTTTGTGGAACGTGTTGAAAGAAGAAATTGTGAAAACTCCTCCCCACCACAACTAGAAACCCAGGACAAAAATGGAGCAGACGGCTGGATTAGAGCTACAGGGTTACCCCGGCTCTGACATCACCACCCTGCTCTATAGGAGTGAGGAGGACCTGGTCTCTCTCTCTCTCTCTCTCTCTCTCTCTCTCTCTCTCTCTCTCTCTCTCTCTCTCTTTCTCTCTTTCTCTCGCTCTCTCGCACACAGGACAGACAAAAGTAGAAACTGGAAGCCATCAGCATCTGTCCACATGTTTATCTGCTGAGTCAGTAGTCTATTTAGCAGACAATGAACTCAAACCTTCACTGCATTTAAAGTTTTATTGTATTTGATTGAAGCTGTTTTGGCCACTTTTTGTTAGTCAGAGAAAGACCTCTGTTGTTTTAGATGCCGGGCAGCAGTATTTAGCTGCAGCCGCGTGGCCTTATCTGTGCTTGAGGTCTGTACTTTAATGGGCTTTATTGATCTAAACAACATCAGGGGTTGCAGTGATGTTATTAAGGCAGAGATAACTTCTGTGTAATTCCACTCCAACAATATATTAGCCTTTTATTGGTCTAAATATCTTTGCCTTTTAGACAGTAATGCACCAGTAAGTCACAGCGTCTCTTCATGTCGGCAGGATCTTAATAAAGCATTTCCTCTGGACATCCTGCTGCGGAGAGAGTGAAAAACGACAGGTTAAAAGGCATGCTGGGAAGTTTCCATGCCATCGCTGTAAATTATCTCTTTTGAATACAAAAATAAAGCCAGAACAGAGCTGAGAAGCGGGAGGGAGGGGTCGGCGGAGGTCTGCACAGCCATTGGCTCCAATGCTTTCTCCATTTCACACATGGCAGTGCTGCTAGGGGAACACTGCAGGTTCCCAAAGCGCCCACACTGGAATGGGGGCAACCACGTGTAGGCAGTAGCAGACTGGTGTGTTGTGTTAGCATAGGGCTATATGAGTTATAACTGGAATGAGAGGCTCTAACAATACAGAAGCTGTGTAATCCCCACATATTAAATAGATCTGGAGATAATTAGAGTTTTTGAAGGTGTTGGTTGTTGTCAGTGGCTTTATTATTGATTAAAACCTGCAATGAGTGACTACAAACTTCTTAATGGACAGTTGCAATATGTCTTTCCTTTCAAGGGCAGCATATATCTAATTTTTATATGAAATAAGTAACCCATTTATCTGGAAGCGCATTTTCGTGCAGGGGGGGGGTAGGGATTTATAATTTGCAGCTATTTAAAGCCCAGGTTTTGGTAATGAATTATTTTGTCATCTCGCCTGTGATGAGATTCATCTTTAATAACTGTAACAATTATTTTATTAAAAGGAGAAGCCATGCATTAGGGCTATCTTGCCAAGGTCTCGAGCTGGAAAGAATTCTCATTAAGAGCATTATATTACCACGGTGTGCTTTCAGTTGGATGTCCCGCTGAAATTACATTAGGTGTCAACAATGCTTGTGTTAGAAGTAAGCAGTCATATTTACAGAGGCTATAGCTTTTTCATTTGCTGGCTGACATTGGGAGATGTATTAAAAAAGATACTAATGTTCTGTATCTGATTAAGTCACTTTAATAGAAAAGTGTTGACTTTTAATATAGCGCAAGCAATTGAGCTTTCTGACTTCAGCCTAGACACAAATCTTATTTTAAGCATGTGGAAGTTTTGATTACTTTATGTTATGTTGTGGTTTATTCAGTTTGCACAAAGAACTGTGTGTTCTCACTCCTCATTCCCGATATTTAGATTCTGCCCAAACTGTAGGCATCAGGTTGTTTTGCTTCATGATTGATTCGTCAGTGTCTGTTCATCTACTTCCTGTGTTTTTCTGATGGTTAGCGTGGTGTGCAGCATTGTGTTCTCTTAATGGTTTCGTGCCCAGGGTTGCTGCTAATGACATGGTTGTAATTGTTTGTCAGTGTGATAATGTGTGATTTCCTATTTCCATGTGAAGTTGGACATTTGATGAAGGAGGGATCTTGTCAGGAAGACAAAGTGCTGCCATTTGTCACCAGCTAAATGAGCTTCTTTCCAGCCATCCTCTCGGTTTTCGGTGGCAACGCCATATTCACCCAGACAAGACAGGGGGGGGGTCCAGGTAGCCTATGCTTTGATTTCTACATTATCCAGTCCGTTTTTTAAAGGCGTAGAAACTAAACATCGTACCTGCTTTCTTCCTCTTGTGGCTACACATGAGCAAACCTTCCCCAGTCAAGTTTTCTTCAGTGAAACTAGCACCTTTTAGTAGGCCAACGTGGTTGCCTGGTTCACACTCGTCAGGAATTGTGAAACTGAGATTCACAACACCCAAACAAGAAGCTAAAAGTTCAATATACGCTGTTTTTGAAGAATCTGTTAACTCCTTTTCACGGAAAGACAGAAGTGAAATTAGTGGGTTTGGTAATCTTTTATTCTTAGTGTTTGCGAGGAGTCATCACTTCCTTAAAGTTGAGATTTTTCAACTGAGAAGCTATTTCGACATCTAGGAAGAAAAGACCTTGTCAATTCATGTCGCCGTACACATTGAGGTTCCCTGACATTAGCTCACAGTGAGATGACTCCCCTACTCTGATAGTCAAACATAAATTTTCTAGATGGTGTTCCAATAAAACCAAGAACTTATGAGGCACACAGTTGCTGCAACCGAAGCACCGAATTGTTGGACTCCCCTTCATACTTTCCAATGTCTTTGTAGTCGTCACCCTCTATGAGCAGACTTCTGTTTCTGATGGGACTCCATCCATATTGTGGGGTGGAGGACAAACCCCGATAGTTAACAATCTCAGGAGCTAAACAAGCCAAACAAAGGAGAGACGCACTGAACAGTCTCCTGAGGGAGCCACTTTTTGTCACAATTGCCGCTCTTGTCTTCTGTTTCCCCCTCCATATCGATTCATGTCTTCATTGGTTATGCTCCATCCGCTTTAGCACACATGGGTGGTGTAATCAGCTAAATGTAGCCTCTGCTTTCTTATTATTACCTGGGTACTTAACACTGATTCCCCCCCCCCCTTCAAGGACAAATGGTGTAGGAGAAGGCTGATCCTGTGTGAAGTCCCTGAGCTCTCGCCGAGCGGCAGATCCCTTTTCAGCGCCAGCTGTTCTCTCAGATAGACCAGGCCGTGCTGAAATTCTCTTAATATAATTCTGGGGGCTCAGGAGAATAGCGCAAAACAAGCGTGCCAGCGAGGAGAACGTTGAATTTTTCATCAGTGGGCCTCAACTCGCTGAGTTAGTGGGCAGCGCTCTCATTCATGAGCAGATGTTCAGCGCAGTTACACTCTGCAGTTAATGTGAACTTATTGGCCTCACTGCCATTGGCTGCAAGGACGTTGGCAGCGACCTGGCATCTGAGAATTGCTCCCAGTAAAAGGCGCAGGCCTGCAAAGTGAAGCCCTGGCCTTTTTTAGCCACTTCCCGGCCCAGGAGCTGGAGCCCGGACAGGGGAAGGCACTGACAGCTCATCCGTCTTCAGTCCGACAGTGATGAAACACTCACCACTGTTTGCTCGGGGAATAGCAGTGAAATTCCTGCAGACAATTTCTACAAGTTTTTCATTAATTTATTATGACATGCTAAACATGAAAGCACACCACTTGGCAGGTGGATAGTGTGCGTGAACGATAACTACAAGAAGGTACAAGCCCCCGTTGGTAGTATGACACCGTTATATAGAAGAAGTGGCTGTTCCAATACCCTTGAAAGAGGAAATTCATATAAATAAGGCACCTGTGTCGGGGTACTTGTTTGGTCCTGGTTGGTCCATGGCTGAAAGCGGCTGCTGCTGTGGTTAACCACCCTGGTGGGTCAGGGATCTGGATGCCAAAGCTGCTCTATCTGGGTTTGTGTGGGTTGTCTGGGTTTTGAATGTCCGTGTGCTGTGAGACGAATAAAGACTCTCAAGTCCCTGTTTCATGTTTGATGTGGCCATATACTGTAATTCTGTAATTCTTAACTGCTAACTAAGCAAAAGGCTTTTTGAAAATGAATCATGTAAAGCCCTTTTAACTGATCAGAGTGTGTACGTTACATTTAATAGGTAACATGCTGTTCATCTTGGGAGTGTGTGAAAGTCATGACAGTAAAGTTATGCATATGGGACTTAAATAGTGGGAATGACAAGCTCTTGTTTCCTCTGCACATGTCTCATTTTCACTTTCTAATTGGTGGTTTTCAGGTTGGCTTTACGAGAGCAAAACTAATTAGTGTTTCTAAATTCAGCAGAAAAAAAAAGTCACTCGGCTTGATTGTTCTGGTTTCCTCTCCTGTGTCAGGCGCTCAACAATAAAATAAGACTCTAATCATTTTCAAATTGCTCGTATTTTTAAACCCTGGAGCTGAATGTCACTCCCGGTCTCTTGGCATTTTGTTTGGCAAGATCAGGGAACAGTGGTTGCCCTCTCGCCTGTGTGATTCGTGGGAAGTTTGGACTTGGGGCCGGTGGAAAAAAAAACAATGCATCGTGTTTTAGGTGGGGTTGTTTCTGCTTTGATTGGGAACGTCCTGCTGACAGGAGTAGCCCGGCGAGTTTACAGTAGCTCTGACATTGCCGTTACCTTTATTCAGAGCGCTCCAGCTGCAGCGAGCCCTCAGGAAGCCCAGCACAGGCCCACATGGGCGGCTGGCAGCCCACAGAGGGGAGAGCGAGCCCTGTTTGAGTTGGCAGACGCTCCCCTCTCGGAACTTTTGCTGCCTCTGCAGAAAGGCCAGTGGCGACGGGTCTGGTGGGGCGGTGGTGATTCCAGGGGCAGGATGGACTTTTTCCACCTCTCCTCCCTTTCAGGAAACACATTTCGCTGTTTCTTCCCTCCGCGTTTGAAATCGGAGGGAAGGAGTTGAGGCGAAGGGGCAGGGGGGCAACGCGACTGAATGACAAGAGTTCAGCCGCAGGAGGTCGAGTGGTAATACGTGGTGGTGATTTGAGGCGGACAGTTTAGTACTCCGAACAAGCGCTTTCTGTTGGGGCTTCATTTATATTGAATACAGAAATTTACAGGTCATTTTTAACAGCGTGCCGTAAAACTTGCACTATTTTTATTTTCCCATCAACACTGGGGATTTGTCTTCAGAGGCGAGTAATTAAGAAGCACTTGATCTATAGGTTAGGGAGGAACAGTGTTTAAATGCAATTAGAGCAATGCTCAAATCAATTTGAGCTCAATTACAGTTTTCTGAATGTGTCATTATTTGTTTAATCAAGGGAATTCTCATTTGAGATGCTAAATATGTATTGAAAGATATTTAAAATGGGGTGGGCGGGCGTACGCTCTGTAGAACCTACTTAATGCTGCCTTAATGAATAATATTTTGAAAGTGACCTCCCTCCCTCCACTGCTGCTTACACTCTCTCCTCAGAGACACACACACACACACACACACACACACACACACACACACACACACACACACACACACACACACTGGTACTCCACAATAACTGGGTGATGGTGGAAAACTAGTATACATTTTGCTTTCTGTTAGTCACCTTTATGTTTCAAAGAATTGGCATTGTTTTCTATGTTTCTAACAAACAACCCCCCCCTCTTCCAACTCCCCTTCCTCCCTCTCTCTCCTCTCCTGTCTCACTCTCCTCCCTGTCTATCTGCTGTGCGCCCTCCAGCCAGGAGACTCCAGTGGTGACATCCTGTGGAGCCAGAGATCAAAGTAAGTAACTAATGGCACTTCCCATGCACGTCAATAGACAGCAGTACAAGCCAATTAACATACATAACGGCATATAAGCTACATGGTCACATACAGACTCCAATGGCTTACCAGCTTCCACAGCAAACTCAATCAGTCTAACTTTCAGACAAACAAGTTTCAGTGTGTCTTTTCAAAGGGGGGAATTATATGTAAATTGTTATCAAATGAGTTGGTAAACGCACGTGAATGTTGCAAAAATGATAAGCCAGGTTTTGCATAGTAACCGGTGCCTCATTTCCTGATGCAGTTGCGTATTTACATCACTTTGAATGATGCAGAATGTGTTGATACTGACAGTGCACACTAGTCAATATGAGGCCGCTTAATGTTAAACAGCGGTAAGGTGACTGTGAACCTAAAAAAGTAAAGAAAATCCCAGATAGTGCGCCGGATCATGTCCACATCCCCTGACTATCCTAGAAGTCATTACTCTGTGTGGTGTATAAACACGTCAAAAACAAACAATGACCCTGGGCAGACTCCACACTGCAAAACAATTTCAAAGCCTGGAGTGTAGTGTAAACACAAAACATGGCTGACCTTCACGCTGGGAAGACTTCACCTTAAACCTGGTGTTGTTTTATAGACCCTGTCGACCTTGGTGAGATACAGTTCATGTTACACTCGTCTTCGGTTTTCAGTAGATATTACTGCTGTATTGCATTCTGTGACCCTGCTTATGTTTATTTAGGGGTTTATCGTTTTTTAATTGTGACTGTACTGTTTGATTCATGTGTTAATCGGGGTTGAACTCGCATTTATTGCACGTCGCTTTGGATAAAAGCATCTGTTAAATGACTGTAATGTAATATGATCTAATATGTGGTTTTGAAGGCCGCTACCAATACTTTGGGATTGAAGCTAACAATTTTTTATTTAAATTTCACTGATTTTATGTCGAAGAACAAGGATTAAGTGTTTGACTGGAAATGTTATTTTTGTGAGGGTGTAAAAGCCTCTGGCGTTGAAAGCACATGAAGTAGGTTTCATTGCAGGTTTTACGGTACAGACTGACCCTTGAAGCTGTTGAGTAAAATACTCTCGCACACAGATATTATTTCTGTGGTCAGCCCTGCAGTCAGGGAAGAACCACCATCCTGTCGGAGGTGGATGACACTGACCGGCCAATATCAAATGTTTAATAAAAGGCAAATATCGACTTGATATACCAGCAAAGCAAACCAGTTGTGGCCAAGATTATTGTCACTCTTGCATTGTACGCAGATAATGCCTTTTATGAAATAATTGGAAATTGAAACAACTTTCGGTTTCTACACCTTCATTGATTTACAACAGAACATGATAAAGCACAAAAAAACAACAACTTTGTGGTTTCAAAATTGGCCACGATTATCGTCTCCCTTTTAGCACAAATCCAATACATTTTGATGTCATGTGCCATCCAAAGATCTCAATGCTGACCTGGAGAGGTCTTTGGGTAATGGTTTCAGCCCATAACATACACCAGGCACTGAACCAAGAAGGGCTTTACGGTCGTGGCAACTAGTGCTGCACGGTATACCGAAATGTTCGGTACTTACGTCTCCAGTGTAACGGCCGAAGTACACCATACGAGGCATGCACTGCACTTTGCACAAGGTAGAGCGCAAAGTAGATGACAAGGTAGAATGCTCTACATCACAAAGAACATAAATAAAGAGAACGCGTCACGCCCTCCCGGTGATACTCCTCGCTGTCGGGTGAAAAGAAGGCTGATTGGCTTCATTGGAGGAGGCATGTGAAGTGAGAAATTTTATGCCATGCATAACGTTTTTTGGACAGATCCCAGTATGACTTTAAAGTGGAATTAAACAGCTCTGAGAATTCAGACACACAGAGTCCTCCATTTTGTTGTGTTGCATTTTGGTGTTTTTTGTTGTTGTGGTGGCGCTGCCCGCTAAATAACTGGCACCCCATTGGTTGCGCCTATAGAGGTCAGCAGCTGTAGGGGTTAAAGTTCAAATCATTTGAACTTTGGGTGCAAAACCTTGTGTAATTTCCAGGCAGTGCGCGGTGATCTTTGCCAAGGCCAATCAAGATTAAGATTAAGAAAATGTTCTGTGGACCGATGTAACCAAATTTGAGCTCTTTGGCAATGCAGATCCGAAGTGTTTAAGGAAAAGAACACCCTACCTACAGTCAAAGGAGGTCCCATCATGCTGTGGGGCTCCTTTGCTGCCTCGGGTACTATAGGTTACTAACCCTAACCTCTTGAACTTATTAAGGGCATCATGCAATCAGAAGAGTAGCAAGGCATTTTGGAGTGTAATGTGCTACCCAGTATCAGAAAACTGGGTGTCAATCAAAGGTCATGGATTCTCCGGCCACACAATGACCCCAAACACATCCGAAAGCATCCAGGAATGGTTCAAGAGACGGTTCTGGAGCGGCCAGTGATGAGTCCTGATTTCAATCCCATTGAGAACCAATGGTGAGTTGGTTAAAGGAATCCGTCCAGCAGAAGAGTGCAGGAAGGTTATTCATGGTTACAAGAAACACTTGGAAGCAGTCGTCATTACCAAAGGCTGTGCGACTAAGAAAAGGGTACCAATAATCATGGCCATAGCCACTTTTACATTTTGAATGCATAAAATATTTTATTTGTATAAATAATAAATATGTGTAGTATTGTTGCTACTATCATGTGCTATTAAATACAACAGCTATTACATAAAACAAATACAACTATTAAATACAACAAAATACAAC
>CABFOS010107556.1:0-11724 GCA_900660315.1 Diretmoides pauciradiatus
TCTTGGTATGGATTAGTGTATAATACATCTGTGGTTCCACTGGCTTGATTTACATAGGATTGTGTCTCTACATGAACACTCTGCTTGGAGGAACTATACTGGAATCTGTGGGTTTGATAAGAAATCATCAGCACAATAACTTTGAAGTATTTGCTGATCTGAGGCGTTGACAATTAGCGCGACTCACTGCGACTCACTATGTCCTTAAAGTTGCTATGAATTTTTATATGTGTTGTAGAGCTTGTGTATAAGTAAAGGTAATATAAATTTAAATGCAGATGTTTGGATAATGCTGTTTCTCATTTGAGTTAAGTTGATTGTATGTCAGTATAATATGGCTGCTGGTTGGCCAATATTAGTACCAAATGATATTTAATTGTTTTCCCAACAGCCTAGTACTGTATTACTGAGGCACCTCGACTGAGAGACCACCATAAATAGCTTTGAAACAATTTACTCTTTTGTGAATTTGTCAAGAAAAATATTTTAGAATGAGAGTGGATGTAATATCCTCATTACAAAATGCCTGCGGGGAAACTGTGGTTCCATTCAGTCAAATAGAACGAACAAACGCCAATTCACAATAGCTGTGACCAGCAGCTAAAAATGTTACCACCAAATCGCCAGATTCAGTTTTGATGCTTTTAAGCATTTTAGCTTGTTATAGCGCCACCCTGTGGCCAATCAGCTTCATATTTCTCCAGTGGCCACTCGGCCCTTCTACCACTGTACAAAATTTCTGAAAAATCAGCATGGCGGTTAGGCCTAAACCAGAAACGAGCTCTCTGGCGCTGCCATTCTGTTGATCGGGCCAATAATGGAGCGTTACCCTCTGTTAATGTTTGCTGATATGCGTATGACATTTCGTGGTGTTCGGTCAAACCGTTCAGAAGTTATACACCTTTATGTGAAAAGCCACACCCTCTGCAATTTTCATTAGCTCGTTGCAGAGTCAGCGATTGATGCTTTCAAAATCTTTTAATAGCTTTTGATAATCAGCGTCCATAGATGTCACCTATGACGTTCCGTTGAGATTGCACAAACCGCCCAGGATGAGTTCACAAAAGTAGGTTTTCAAGAAAATTAAAAATGGGGGGAAATCTAGTTTAGGCGGAAATAAAATGGCAAAGTTGTTCAGCATCGTATGATACCAGTTTCATGTTTCTACAGTAGACCAATCGGAGCAAAAGTTACGAGCATTTGAAAATCACAAATTTTGACCCGATGGTGGCGCTAGAGGCATGGGCCTATGGACACCTAAATAGCTGTGCGTACGTTTGGGATATCCCTCTGTCAGCCTCTTAAGGTGAAGACTGTGGCCAACAGAGGGTGAGGAAATGTATTGGACCAACCGACCCATAGAGCTAAAATAACTGAACAGAAGAAATCAAAATAATGAAATGACAATGCCTCTCAGTTCAGCACAGTGAGGGTAAATAATGTGCTATTTCTTTTTACTAAGCTCTTTCTGAAGAAAAGCAAATCAAAGAGACTCCAAAAAAGGTCTTTCACTCGAATGGTGAATTGGAGAAGAGATCATTTCAAATTGTCCTTTGCTGCTTTTCTTTAGATGATGTTTTGAATGTGGTGTATGCACCAACCTGTTTCTCATTTATGTCCCTTGAATGATGATATGTAAAGCAATCCATGGATGTTGGAGTTGTTTGGGGGAAAAGAGAGACAGGTCTTGAGACAAATCACAGTAGTACTGGAAATAGGTTGTTATGAGCTGCTGCTATGCAGGAGAGGATGCGTGTGGCAGACACATTTAGGGATATGAATGAAGTGACTGTGTATGTTTTACCCTCATATGAAAGCCAACAGCACATTGGTAATTACAGGAGTGGGAAAGACGAAGCGGGAGAAGGGGAGCAACAGGGTTATGCTAATGAGGATCAACACAAACACAATGTATGAATAGAAAAGAAATTCAGAACAAGGCACAGAATTTTCTGCAAATGGTTGAACTAAACAAAATTCGTACCAGCAGTTATTAAGGGAGGTGTCAAATGGTGAAGCTCTCTACAGTGATATCTGGCAAC
This sequence comes from Diretmoides pauciradiatus, assembly GCA_900660315.1. Lineage (NCBI taxonomy): Eukaryota > Metazoa > Chordata > Actinopteri > Trachichthyiformes > Diretmidae > Diretmoides > Diretmoides pauciradiatus. Next base: position 2,043 of record CABFOS010107556.1, read on the forward strand.
ATCTGGTGCACAACCCACCCCACCCGTACCTCACCCCCTTCTCAATTTACCAAAAAACCCCAACCCTCCCATGCCACTCTTTTGTCATTTTTTTTTTACATTTTTAATTTTAAATATTTTTTTTGTACACATAACATTCCATCTACAGCAGCAGACTATAGACTAAACAACTGCTTAAAACCAGGTCTTTCTTTAAAGCGCTGCCTCTCTTCTACTCCTCACCCTCTACTCTCACCAAACATAAACCCTAACCATTCTCACATCCCTAAATCTCCCCCTCTCCACCCGGCCCCCCGCCCCATAAACAGCCCGGTGTCCCCAGGGAGGACACTGGTGTGAGGGGTCCCGTTTGATTAGATGTAGTACTCTTTCTTTTCGTCTGAGTTGGTGTGGCCGCCTTCTGCGTTGATGATGGCTGTGTCTGCATCCGCTGCGTCGTCCGCCCCCTTAGCTTCATGTGTGAAGTAGGTACCTGAGGATGAAGGGCAACGTCAAGGAAACGGACCATAGCCATGCAGATTATATGATACAGAGGATTAAAATGTCTCCCAACATCCCACATGCACCTCATTATGTAAATCCATCGCCATGTGGCCGTTTACACAAAAGACATGCGAGCTGTAATATTCAACTCATACATCACTTTACTGATTTGCCATTCGAGATATGGCACAGGGAAATGAATTCTTTGAGACAACCCTAAGTGTGGGGTTGCAGCAGACGCGCTCCTTCACATTGCCTTGCCATGTTTCAACGGGGAAATGGGAACGAGCAATCCACTTTGAATCTAATTTACAAGAGTTGTGTGCATTTAACTTGATTCTGAAGTGCTTGACTCATCTAGAATAGAGGAGGAATATTCTTCTTGCTTTAACATTAACTATTAGCTGTACTTAGTGCTTCAGTGCTTTTACAGTAGTCTGTTGTTAGCTGCGAGTTGGTCAGTTTGCCTTTGTAACCACACATTCAGATCTAACTGTTATTTATCTTGTTGTTTCACTGTTTTTGATTTAGTGTATCCTCATATCTTTTGATTCAGTTTGATTCAGTTTGATTCAGTTTGATTCAGTTTGATTCAGTTTGATTCAGTTTGATTTAGTTTGATTTAGTTTGATTTAGTTTGATTCAGTTTGATTCAGTTTGATTCAGTTTGATTCAGTTTGATTCAGTTTGATTTAGTTTGATTTAGTTTGATTCAGTTTGATTTAGTTTGATTCAGTTTGATTTAGTTTGATTCAGTTTGATTCAGTTTGATTCAGTTTGATTTAGTTTGATTCAGTTTGATTTAGTTTGATTTAATTAGATTTAGTTTGATTTAGTGTGCTATTTTACCAGCCTAGGGTTGAGACTAGTGAGCCTAGTTTGTGTTTGTGTCACACTCCCAGTTGGAGGTAGTTTCACCCAAACTGGGCCAATTGCCCTGTTAATTATCAGGGGAGGGGCCTGCATTCCTGACAAGTAGCAATCAGTGGTAGCAGTCCTTTGGAAGCGTCTGGTAAACGAAGGCTAGGGCGAACAAAGGCAACAGGGCGACTCGTTCAAGTCAGACTTCTTAAATCTAAGTACTTCTCCTTTTACAGTAGATTTAGTTAGTAATGTGTTTATATTGTGGTCTACCATGTGTTTGCTTCCCATTCCTGTCCGTTCCTCTTTCCGGTCATCACATGAACGCTGGGTCACCAGGCGCCGTGACTCCCACTAATCTCTCTCTCTCAACTCACGGCGAGCAAGCTGGCAGGGGGCTTTGGAATTGTGAGTCGGCGGTGCTGAAAGCCGAGTTCATCTCAGGCTACGCATCCTTGCTCTCCCTCATCTCTCTTGCTCTAACTGAGACTTGGATCACACCAGAAAACACTACCACACCGGCAGCTCTGTCAGATGTGTATTCGTTCTCTCACACTCCCAGAGCCGCGAGGCGAGGTGGTAGTACCGGTCTGCTCATTTCCCCTAAAGGGAAATATTCTCTCTTTTTTCTGTTCCACAGTTTTCTTCGCCCTCTTTTGAATTTCACGCTGTGAGAGTCACTTATCCAGTCGAGCTCACCATTGCTGTTGTGTATCACCCACAACCTCTTCTGCTACCTCCACCCTGATACTGCTACTGATCTTCTCCTCTCTACTCTTTCCTCTTCATTGGACAATCACTGCCCCCTCACCCCCAGGCCTGCATGGCCAACTCCACCTGCCCCCTCACCCCCAGGCCTGCATGGCCAACTCCACCTGTCCCCTCACCTCCAGGCCTGCATGGCCAACTCCACCTGTCCCCTCACCTCCAGGCCTGCATGGCCAACTCCACCTGTCCCCTCACCTCCAGGCCTGCATGGCCAACTCCACCTAACCCTTGGTTGTCAGGATACTGATAGACGGCGCCTGAGAGTGGAGATGAGGCAAACTCCTGGAGGACCTCCTTAACTTCCTATCCCTTCTTTCCACTTTTTCCTCCTCTCTATCTGCTGCTAAAGCTGCTTTCATCCGCTCTCAAATTATAACCTCTGCTTCCAATCCTAAAAAAACCTCTTTGAAACTTTCTCTTAACTCTTCCAACCCCCACCCCCTCCTCCTACTTCCTCCCTTCTCCCTGACGATTTTGCCAACTTCTTTGATAAGAAGGTAAACAATATCAGATCCTCTTTCCCTCACCCCCGGTTGGCGCTCCAGGCACCAACTACACTCTCTTCCCTCTCCTACCTCTGTCCCCTCTCCACGTCCCATCTTGCTCCGCTCTCCCCTAACGAGGTCTTCAACCTTGTTACGTCTAGCCGCCTCACCACATGCTCCCTTGACCCGGTCTCCTTCCCTTCCTAACTCATCAACACATCTCTTGTGCCAGGATGCTTTCCCTCTGCTTCTGAGGTCAAAAAGTACAGACCTGTTCTCCTTCTACCCTTTCTTTCTAAAACACTTGAATGTGCTGTCTTTAACCAGCTGTCTTCGTATCTCTGCCAGACCAACCTCTTGGACCCCCACCAGTCTGGGTTCAAGGTGGGTCACTCGACAGAGACGGCCCTTCTTGCAGTGCCAGTCTCTTCATGCAGCGAGAGCGAACTCTCTCTCCTCTGTCCTGATTCTTTTGGACCTGTCAGCAGCGTTTGACACGGTGAACCACCAGATCCTCCTCTCCACCCTTGAGGGAATGGGTGTCTCAGGCTCTGCATGGTGAACCACCAGATCCTCCTCTCCACCCTTGAGGGAATGGGTGTCTCAGGCTCTACATGGTGAACCACCAGATCCTCCTCTCCACCCTTGAGGGAATGGGTGTCTCAGGCTCTACATGGTGAACCACCAGATCCTCCTCTCCACCCTTGAGGGAATGGGTGTCTCAGGCTCTACATGGTGAACCACCAGATCCTCCTCTCCACCCTTGAGGGTTGAAGGGTTGCCCGCACAGAGACCTGTCCAACCCCATTGTCGATGCCATGGTGACGCCAACTCGGACTGCGAGGAATCTAGGTGTGACCCTGGACGACCAACTGTCGTTCTTGGCAAACATTGCATCGGTTACACTTTTCCTACAGATTCCTGCACTACAAGGATTCGCCAATTCCTCACTGATAAGATGGCACAGGTTCTCATCCAGGCTCTTGTCATCTCCTGGACTACTGCAACTTCCTCCTTGCTGGTCCCTCGGCGTCGGCCATCAGACCTCTGGAGCTTATCCAGAAAGCTTCTGCTCGCCTGGTGTTCAACTCCTCCAAGTTCTCCCACACAACTTCCCTTCTCCGTTCTCTACACTGGCTCCCTGTAGCAGCTCACATCCAGTTTAAGACTCTGGTGCTAGTCTACAGGGCAGTGAAAGGACCAGCTCCTTCCTACCTCCAGGTCATGGTCCAGCCCTACACCCCCGCCCGACCACTTCACTCTGCTGCCTCGGGGTGACTGGTTGCCCCTTCGCTCCGAGGCCCCTGTGGCCGGTCACAGATCTTTTCTGTCTTGGTCCCACAGTGGTGGAATGAACTCCCCACTGACGTCAGAGTCTCAGCCCACCTTTCACTACAGGCTGAAAACACACCTCTTCAAGAAGTACTACCCTGACCCTTCCTCTACTACCCTGACCCTTCCTCTACTACCCTGACCCTTCCTCTACTACCCTGACCCTTCCTCTACTACCCTGACCCTTCCTGTTAGCACTTATTGTATTGTATTTATGTTTTTGCACTTTTACTTTAGCACTGGTTCTGCTCTTAGATGCTTGTTCAGAAAGGAGACGCCCTTATGATTTCTGGTGACTAGTAGTTCTCTTGACTACTGTACCTACATTGAATGCACTTATTGTAAGTCGCTTTGGATGAAAGCTTTTGCATTAATTGACTGTAATGTAAAGATTTATTCAGTGTCGAGACTGATAATGAAGGCAATAGCCCAGATTGAATAAGGAAAGGGAATGGCAAATGTAGAAAAAAATAAAAGCACAACTGCTGTCTGAAAAGACCAACCTTCCTCTCACTAATATTAGTGAGAGAAAAGCCATATGGCATTCAGTGGTGCAGTAACAGAAGTAGATTTTGCTGCTGCAGACAGGTAGGTCATTTTGTTCAGAGACACTTTTTGTTATATTTGTTGATTTTTTTCTGGCCATCCTGATAGCGATCAATCAATCTGACATTAAAATGAAAGAAATCCCATGTCTCTAGTGGGCGCAAGACTGGAAAATCTACGTCCAATTGATGATGCGAATGATTTGATTTGAATTTATTTGACATACTCATAAGAATAAAGAATGATGTCGTCTGGACCGGAAAAAAAACTACAAAAAGTTGCTAATCTGATTGTAAACAATGACCGGCGCCCGGTAGAGGAAGTCGTTCTCCGGATCCGCTGGCTAGACCAGATAACCCAGCAATAGTGGCCGTTGATCCCAGAGTCTACTATCGCCACCGATAATAGACTCTGAGTTCCGAGATTGGATAACTGATAACTGATCAGCTTAACAAATCAACTGATAACAAATCAATTAGTTGTTACTTAACTACTCAATAAGTAATACATATTAAATTAATAAATTCATCATTGATTATATAACATCATATATTCCAGCCCCATACCTTTGTGTCTTGCAAAGTAGCGCCCCAAGACAATGAGTAGACAGAGCATGGCGAAGACGACCACTGCCACCACTCCTCCGATTACCGCATGGTCCACCGTTCTTGGTGCTCCCTCTCCAGCTCGTGAATCTGAATGCACAGGACAAGCAAACTCACTGTAGAGACACGACTGCACTTCAAACTCAACATCACATTTACAGTCATTAGGTCTGCGTCGACACTGGGATCAGTCTCAACAGTTAAATGATGTTCAACAGTAAAATAAGTTAGAATTAGGGCTGCAACTAACGATAATTTTCATTATTGATTAATCTGTCTATCATTTTCTCGATTAATCAATTAGTTGTTTGGTCCATAAAATGTCAACAAATGGTGAACAATGTTGATCAGTGTTTCCCAAAGGCCCAAGGCGACGTCCTCAAATGTATAATTTGGACATTTTTTCTTAAAAAAATGACTCAAAACGATTAATTGATTATCAAAATAGTTTGCAATTAATTTAATAGTTGTCAACTATCGATTAATGGACTAATCGTTGCAGCTCTAGTTGTGATAGAAATGCGGATTATTCTTTGAACATCGGCATTGACATGCAGGGCACATTTTGGAACAACTCACATGAGTTACTGTGCCTAAGGAATGGCTTCAGTATTGCTGCTTTACTCAAATAGAAACATTTTGATCCCATGAAAAGAATTGAATGAATTGATTTTTCTGGACCTTGTGGTTTACTCTGTTACCATTTACATCGCCCCAAAAATGGCCTTGGGCATGCTTATCCTGTTGCTCCTGTGATTTCCTCAAACATCAAACAAAATGAATCCAAAGCTTCATTGTTTTACTGGATGAACTCAAAAGATTAGGTTGAAACTACTTTGTGTGCATCTTCATTCACTTCTGAAAGTGAAAGTGCATCTTACCAAGCAGAGTATAAAGGGACCACTAACCAAAACACTGCTGCAGACAATGATATATTCACTTTCTGTGGCCAGTAATGTGCAAGCCAAAATCACCTTCTCAGGCCCCAATTAATAGTAGTTAATATTTGCTAATAATAGTGAGAGAAAAATAAGATAAATGTAGCCAATTAAAAGTGACATCAACAACAAAGTCAACAAATAGGTACATTATCCAGAACAAAGTATGAGTATTAATTTGTAGCATCAACTCACAAATGCTTAATAAAGACTCCTATACTTGTCATCTTTATTTTCCCAGCAAGAATAAAATGTATAGGCTATATGTCAGACAATGTTACGAGATGTATCCCTGCTTGGGGCTTAAGACTACTGCAAGCCCCTGAAGCTCATTGCTGTAATATGTGAAAGCTATTGATCAAGTGTAGGGATCCATGACAGCCCAAAGTTAATTGCCATTTGTGGACGTGATTGGCCCTTCACGGCAGAAAGGAGGAGAATTTTTTTCCATCAATAGCTCACACTATGCGAGGGAAATGATTTGAGGGGGCGGCGGTGCCTCTTTAAATATCACATCACGGGGGCATTTTTGTATAGTATACATCTATAGTACAGCGTTGGACTCACCCGTACTAATGCTTACAGGTGTATCTCCTTTAAAGAACTATTTTGCAGAGAATGGGGAATGCTGGGAGTGAAGTTGGCTAATTGAACAACTGTTGGTTCTTTGCAATCTGTTCACGTCGACCAGTCCGTCAGCCCCCGACCGTCCATCGGCCATGGTTACACACTGAAATTCCCCCGCACCTCCCCGGCCTAAATCTGCACTCAAAGGATTTCTTAGGTGAGCGTCAGGAAACAAACACAGCAAGCCGCAATTTATTAGTGGATAACAGAGAAAGAGAGAAAGAGAGAGAAAGAAAGAGAGAGACAGAAACATCATCAGCCACCCATCCCCTACTCTCCTTGCATTACTCAAGCTGAATGAGTGAAGGAGGGAGGGGGAAGGCGGTGCAGTGCTACCTGCCAAACTCAACAAAACATTACCTGATAGAGCTAATAGGTTATTTTGACTTCAGATTTTCTTTTTTAGCGCTGGGCAGATTCAATTAAAGTGAGCAGAAATCCTTCTGACATCCAATTCGCTCTTGTCAGGCAGGTAGAGCTGTGCTTGAACACACTTTTCCTATTACGATGTTAATGTGGACTTTGGGTACGCCCGTCTGCCGAGGCCAGGGGGGGGCATGAAAATGTGGTAGGGAATTATTGTCTGCTCTCCAGACCAAACTTTCCCCGTTGCAGTTTTATTGCATGGAAGAGACACAAATGAAGAGAGGGAGGGAATATTAGGGAATATTAGGTAGGGAACAAGAGAGCATAGAAACACAAGAGCATTTTGTACAATTTTTTCCAACGTTTTTTGCTTTATAGGACACTCCACAGCAGAGAGACACCGGAAAGGACAGAAGGGGGGTTGTTATGATTTACCTCATTATGGTAAAGTAGTTTTGTTAATTTGTTTGTTGGAATGCCAACACAGTGGTCATTAATGAGCTATGGATTTTAATGGAGCTTTTAGTGCATTTATTAGAGCTGATTGTTTTTTGTTTTTGCCCCTTTATTTTGTAGCACTTTGTACTTTTTTAAAGGGATGACATAGTTTATCACACTTTCTAGGATTTTATATGCTATTTGCACAAGATGGCATTGAAGAAACACAATGCAAATATTAAATATGTCCGTTCTTTAGTTTTGGAGACGTGTTAAATGTATCGTCATATTTTCAACTGGTTGAGAATATTCCCCCTGGACTGCGTCACAGGGGGCTGACCACTCCCCTATCAGTGTTCATGTTGGCAGCTATTTTAGATTTAGTCTTTAGATGAAAATGCTTAATCGTTTTAGTCACATTTTAGTCATTTTTATCCTTCATAGTTTTAGTTAACGAAAAGTCATTACATTTAAGTCAACTTTTAATCATTCCTTTTAGTCAAAATGTTTTCTCTCTTTAAAGTAATTCAATTAGGCTAATACAGGTATCGGATTTCAGCATAGCATAGCATTTCATTTGTCCAACCAAAAGGTTTACTTGTCCCGGACACGCCATAATGTTAATTGTTTATTAATTCCACAATTGGGGGAAAATATCATGCATTTTCAATGTCCGACAGTCCACCACTAATATTTTAGTCTCGTCTTGTTAACGAAAACAAAACATACATTTCATCGTAGTTTTTATTGTCAAAGATCTATTTTTAGCTTGTCAGCGTCTCGTCTTAGTCATGGAAAAAAGGTTGTTGACGAACATTTTTCATCATAATTTTCATTAACGAAATGAACACTGTCCCCTGTCCACGCTGGTTGGTGGATAGGGGAGTGGTGAGTGTGTTAGAGTGACTGAGTCCCAGCAGGAGACAGGAGGTGTTGGACTGTGGAGCGGAGAGCAGAGACCAGCAGTGGTGACCGTCCCTGTCTCCGCAGCCGTGGGAACAGGGACAGTCACTGCTGCTGGTTACCTGTTACCTGCTGGAACCGTCTGACTGCAAACATACATACACATACATGCACACACATAGTATGTTATTGGTAAATGGAAAAAATGTTGATGCAAGAAAGACTGACAGCAGTGTTATTGATCTTATCTTCCAGGCTGACAGTGCCTGGGAGGTGTAGGAAAACTCATCACCATAAACATATTTGCTAACTGTTTCTATTGGTAGAACCCCATTTTGTTTGAGGCACCATTTTGTTTCAAACTTATGGTCCCACAGAGTATCTCATTTCAAAGGATATGTTGACAGAGGCGTGATTTGAGCCATAGGAGATCTCCTAATTGGATCTTTTAATCTTCTAATTAAGCGTTAGTGATTGCACTGGCATGCCCATGCTGCCTGCAGATACAGGGGCAATCAGGAATACAGCAGCATCATGTGGGTGGGGTGTCAAACATAAATGTGGTATGAGCACATTGACTCGTCAAGTTCCACCTGCATTGCCAACACAATGGTCTCGGCTGGAGTGAATGTAATTAAAGTCCCACTGAACCTATTCATTGAACCTATTTAAAAATGTCAGTTAAATCGTCTGCCTCTTGGATAGCGCACTACACTGCTTACATACAGAGTAGCTGGACTTGATGCAACTTGGAATCATTTTGAGAGCGTGTATATATGATGGCACTGCGTGGGTAACTTGTAAACTATTTTTTTGTCAGAAAGTGCTTCAGTATAAGAAGGGATGAACCAATTGAAACAGACTTTGGGACAACCAAGAAATGGGATCTCAACAACATAAAACTATGTTAAGATGATTTCTTTTGATTTAGACAGGAGAAGGGCGAGCAACAGTAACTTAGGCCCGAAGCAAAGCAAAGCAACAGGGGCTGTCTCCAGGACGCCACATTACCAGACATTACTGACTTCAGACATGTTGCTTAGCTGGAAAACATAAATGAACAACCCTATTCATCAAAACTAAGAACTGGATTAAATATCACAATTGGATTTTAGTAACAGCCTTTCAGACTACAGACAGACAGACAGACAGACAGACAGACAGACAGACAGACTACAGACAGACAGACAGACAGACAGACAGACAGACTACAGACAGACAGACAGACAGACAGACTACAGACAGACAGACAGACAGACAGACTACAGGCAGACAGACAGACAGACTACAGACAGACAGACAGACAGACAGACTACAGACAGACAGACAG
>CABFOS010107706.1:0-12867 GCA_900660315.1 Diretmoides pauciradiatus
GGGCCCCGGCCGTTCCGCTTCCGTGCCGGATGTGGTGACATTACGGTGTGACAGTGAGAGCAAACAGCAATTCTAGCTAATTCTAATATTTTTAAATCTAATTCTTATTTTAATTAGTTAATGTGCTGATGGCAGCTGCCCGTACATTATTAATAAAATATTAAATATATTAAAAAAGTAAATAAATAAAATTCTCATTCTGTCTGAGCCGACCCGAGCCTGACTCAAATCAAAGATCTACAGCCAATTCCCCCTACCTAGGCAGTCCCAGTGGTTGCTCCACCCCCTCTGTCGGCCTGGGGATGATGTAACACATGCCTCTCCCGACACATGTGAAGTTGCCAGCCGCTTCTTTACACCCGATAGCGAGGAGTTTCAACAGGATGGCGTGACGCGTGCGGAGGAACACATTATCTCTCATAGTTCCCCTCCCTGCTGAACAGGCGCAACCAACCGACCAGAAGGAGGAGCTGGTGCAGTGACCAGGACAAATCCCCTTGTCCGGCTTCCCACCTGTGTCTGTGGGGACGCCCGGCCAAGCCAGAGGCAACGCTGAGGATCGAACCTGCGACCTCAGGTTGATTGAGGCGTGCCGCTGATTCCTGTCACTGTGCAGCTCTACACGCATGGTTTCCATTAGAGCACAAATTAAGCTTTACTTACTCCTCCATAGTATTGGAGCAACGTGCACACTACTGCAACCCCTACACACACATACACCAAATTGGGGTTTGTTTCACTGCAGTGAACTGCAAAAAAAACTATACTCTACAGCTTTCTAATGTGTTTTTGTCTGGTGGGTGTAGCCTACCAGAGCAAGAAGTGCATTTGTCGGGTTATCACTCCCTCAATTTCTGCGTTTCTGCCTTTGTTGAACGACGCATGCGCTGACATGAGTACAACCCCCTACACACAAGAGCGTCCAACTGCAGACGTAGCATTAGACTAACGTTAATTACATGTGTAGTCGATATTTCAATCAAATTAATGGTCACAAAATGTTATTTTTTAATAAAATCGTTCACCAGACTAAACCAGGAGTCTGGTTTGCACTGGTTGTAGGCTACCTATACTTTCAAAAAGATAAGACATACCCACATGCATCAGATGTGACAATTCATGCATATACAAACGATGGAGAAATAAAAGTTGGACAAACCACAATCCACGATTCAAGTGCACATGTTAGCTCATGCTTTTATCTGGGCCACGGTTAACTGGTAACCAGTGGACCGTGCGGCTGAGCCATTACCGTAGCTATGCATTCTCTAATGTCATTTTCTACAAGGTTAGGCTTCATGTAATCATTGCCCCTGGGCAGCAGTAGGCTATGAGACATAGAGAGTGCTGAGTGGAAGAGCACAGGGCCTCTTGTTCGACTTAATGAGACTGATCTGAACAGATGGAAGAGAGACTCCCAGGTTGCTCTGACACCGCGTCTCCAAGCCTGTTTTAGTTCGCCACTCATCTGTTTTGACTCTGTCCAGCTCTGCTTCCAGGTCCTCTGACAGCTGTCCACAGAAAAGCTGAGCCTCAGATGAAACTTCATGTACATTTTGTGTCTGTGTGGACTACATGGCTGTAGCTTAAGTTAATTTCTCTCATTGATAACAGTGTCATCTTTATACACTGTAGCTGTTTTGTGTCCTGCTGTAACCCTTCATTCTGCTTATCTTAACATTGTACAATCAATCAATCAATCAATCATATTTTGTTTGTATAGCCCTTAATCACATTACAGTCTCAAATGGCTTCACAATGCCCAAAGTTTAAAAACAGAAAAAAAGAAGAAAAAAAAGTTGATTGCACAGCACCCTACAAAGGACGAGGAAAAACTTCCACAAAACCTTTTAGGACAAAGTGGAAGAAACCTTGGGAGGGGCTACTAGGAGAGGGATCCCCTACCAGGACGGCTGGGCGTGCAATAGATGCCGAGTTTGGGCAGCAGTATACAGTATACAATCTTTTTGTTCATTGTGCCATCTCCCTAAACCTTTGACATGTCTCAGCTATTGTTAAGATTACCTCCTGGTGAATGGAAAATATTTAGTCAGACAGTTTTTCAATCTTTTCTCTGTTCCCTCTTAGTAATAGATACTTCTTGATGTGGATGACAACACTTTCATCCGGGCCAATTTTAGGTTATTCTACTTGGCAGGAAGCTGCTTTGTGCACGCTCATTTTGTAGTCATACTGTAGTTATCATATCATCCCTGTATGCCCTGATTGATGGAAGGCAAAGACTGAAGATTGCCCTGCAGGCTTTCCCAACCCACAACACATTGTAATGCTTTATCATTACCACAGCGAAAGCCACAGTGAATGCTAAAAGGGAAATTGTACAGCCTGTCATGGTGATATTCTCCAAAAAATGGTGCTGCAAACCAAAGCTGTATGTCTTGGAAGTAGGCCAGGTTTATGACATTGTTTGATTCTCTAAAGAAATTAAATGCCGCCCATAAATGTTTCAGTGGTGCTAAATCAAATACACTCCCAGGGTCCAAAATTTATGATTTCTCATCTGTCATTTGACAAAGAAGATTTGATGTCAAATCATGTTTGTGTATTCTAAGCACCCTTGGAAACAGGGTATACCTGAAGACATGACAGCTAGTAGTTTATTACCCTGTCCACTGCCACATTCAGGAGACACATCGTAGTCACATAGCGTTTCTGTTTTGAAATCTAAATCCTGCTTGCTCTGCGCTGTGTTGTAGACGCAGACTATCCTTCAAATGTACCTGTAGTGCTGTAAATGAATTCCTTCTCTCTTGTTTTCTGAAGATTTCCTCCATTGCTTGCACCTGTGCTTCCTTATAGTGCCTGATCCTGATTCCTGATAGTACATCTCCCTTTATCTGCTCCAAAGGCATTGATAATATCTCCCATCTTTTGTTTAGTTCATCCTCATCTGACCTTAAGTGGTCTAGTGCCCGTTTCAAAACAATGTTGATATAATCCAACTTCTTTAGTATCCCCAGGCCATTTTGCTCGAGTTTTTTCCTGATCCTTTTCTTTGCCAGTGGTCTTGGCTGACTGACCTCACTGGACGCTTGACCCTGTGTTTTAGTGTTTGCTTTGGTTTTTGGAAGAATGTGATATACTTGCTCTGCCTCATTCTTCATTTTTATTATCCTTGTTTTTATCTGTTTTTATATCCTTTCTTTCTGTAAAGCACTTTGTGATAAACCTGTTTGTTAAAAGCACTATAAATAATCTGTACCGGACATGACTTGAATCAAGAGGCAACAATCAATGCAAGATCCCTGGCCTGTCAAGCATTTCTTCACCATTTTGTATGTTTAGCTCCTTTAGAGCTGTTAGTCTCTTCAATCCCCACAGTTTCCCCCCCACTGCTCCTGTGTTGTTGTTGCTGCCGTTTCTTGTGCTGTGCTGTACCATGCTGACCATGACCATGACCATGCTGTTGTCTGGTGCGTGTTCTGTCTGTGAATCGTATTTCACCCCTGCTGTTGCAGACTTACGGGGTATTCTTTGTCTGTGTGTCTTTGTAGCAGTAAGAGTGTAGCAAATCTACTTTTGTACTGCTGCAGTGAGTTACTGGCCTGTGATGGCCCCAATGGGGTCAATCTCTTCCCGTTTGCTGTCTTTCCAAGCTGTCACACTCTCCCTAGTTGTCAGATACTCTATTCATCAAAGTCTCTAGACAAATCCAGCTGGGGCGTGATGTAACTGCCCCTTGTGCTATTGTCTTGGGTAAGCAAACATAAAAACATGGAATCCCAACATGCTGTTACTGCACAGTCAGTGTGGGGCACTCACGGCTCCTTAATGATGCTCTTTAAACGCTTGATGCAAAGGTGTATCATTATTATCACATATGCAGTAAAACACACTTAACAACCACTGCAGCACATGCACATCCCCCAGGCCTTCAGTACTAATGGAAAATGAATAACTCACAATTGGGATTCTCTTAATTGTTCACATACATACTGTATTAATCCTTCACTGTAGCACATCACAGCAATTTCTGATCACAATGTAATCAATTTGCCCCGATAAGCAGACGCCTGTGAAGAATACAGCGTGTGGTTGGGAAACATTTTCTTCAAATATATACTGAACTCCTTGAGTCTCCGAACCCCCGCAATCTCAAATGTTAACAGGAACTGTTTATACTCTGAACTACTGAGATTTCCCTCTATCCTAGCCCCCTGGGAGGATAGGATTCTCCCTCAGCCAGATGGAGAGAGAGACAGATAGAGGGAAATTGAGAAAGTGGGGGAGAGAGAGCATAAACGAAAGCATAGAAGAGAGAAGTGCACAAGAAAGTTAAATCCCTTTCCTCTGGGGAGAGACTCTCTGGTGCCTTTGCCCGCATCTTATCTGATGAGCCTTTAGAGGATAAAAGCGAGGCTGCCTGTGAGGAGGAGAGTAGATCCTCTCAGCTCAGTGGTCAGATCCGGCCCAGTATGACAGGCAGACAGGTAGACACTGGCCCTGACAGGTATTACTGTCAAAGTGAGGCCAGAACAAGGTGGGGTGGCTCTCTTCAGTGAAGTTGATGGAAGGGCTTAGAGCCGGTACAGAATCATACTACTAAAACCTTGTGGGATACAGTGAGCTGCCCATAATTGAGTTGAAAGCATTACTGAATATTTCATTTGTGCTGTGGGAATTGGATTCTTGAAAGCTCAGCAAAAAAATAAATGGGAATGGGATATTTTTATTACAGCTGATACTTGCTCTGTGCCTACAGTATACCCCTCATTTGGACCTACTGCACAAACACACGGCTAGTTTCAATCCAAGAAAACATTCATTAGGCTTAATTTGTGCCATGCTGTGAAAAAAAAATCGTTGTGTTCTTCCATTTCAAAAGACCGATTTACCAATCAAATCCCATTTTGCACGCAAGCACTCCAGAGTGAGCCAATTACCATCAACTTTGTTCTTGGGTCAGAGCGCCACCAGGGGCAATAGGACTGCTCATTAAGCACCAGAGTTAAAGGGGACTCAGTGGTGAGCTTAGGGCCAGCCATCTGTAGCCACTAGTGGTCCAACGGGGGAGCAAACAAAGCACACACTGCAACCCAGAGAGAGCAAGATCTATTCCCCACCAATCTAGAATCTCCAGATAAGATGAGAGGAGGTTTGGTCTACTGTGGCTCTGAAATCTGTATTCTATTTCTTTCATTCATTCACTTCACCCCCTCTCTCACCAGAGCAGACCCATTGGGACCGGGGATGCAGCTAGGGAAGGAAAGCTAACTAGCTTGGCTATTACGCCGCCTGTCACAAGGGAGCTGGCGACTGCTGAGCCCAGCTGGAGCTCTCTGATCCCTGGGCTCCCGGTTCATGTATCGCTACCAATGCTCCTCTGGGGGCCCTTGTCAACAAGCTGAGGGAGATATGAGGTTGATGTCTCCCAACCTTGCTACCGCGATATCTATATTTAAATAAAACAGCCCAGCAGCAGGATTTCTTAAAACAAGCTTCTTTTTATCTCAAATGAAGAATGAAAAGGAAAGTGAAGCCTAGCAACAGCAGATGATGGTGGATTTCCAGCTTGTCAAAATACAGGGAGCCCAAAAGTGAAATCTGATATTGCCGGAGCTAAGTGCATATTCTGTCTTCCTACTAACATGGTGCTGGAGGGCAGTTTGATCCAGGCCGAGGGCAAACGTTGAACGTCTGCCAGAAACTATTACTTACGAAAACAAAAACTGGTGTGATGAATTATATAAGTAATCAAATCTATCTATATTCCATTTATCCACCTCTTTATTTGTTAAATAGTGTTTACCCATCTTTTTAAGCTAAGATAAATCCAGTACTTTACATTCATTTCAGTACTTTTCATCCATGTTTACCTTAAACAGGCATGCTAATTATTTTAAACCACTTACACTCAAGGGCAACAACAATCTCTGGTACTCATCTGAGCTCTCAATGCTATAGGGAATCAAGAGAAAAACATCTGATTCATTACCAGATAGAGGTATTTTTAAGTGACTCAAAAGCCCTTCGCTACTGAACAGAGTATTGAATTCTTACACTATTACTGTGTATATGAGAAGGGAGTAGGCTGTGCCTTGAGCATTTTTACCGCTGTAAATGTATGATGCATTATGGGTAATTCAGAGGAGTCCAAGCTGATAACCTTGTCTTACACCTGCTGAAAATCTCTTGACATCTGTTAGTTAAAACCTTGACTCATGTCTTTAATTTGACTATTCTCTCTGGTCCTATCCCAAGGATATGGAAGTCAGCCAACAGCCAGCATGCTCCCTATTCATGAGCTTTTCATGGGATCCTAGTGACCTAAATAACTGTTCCTGTTAAGGACTTAGAAGCCGGGGCCGCCTGGGTAGTGTAGCGGTCTATTCCACTGCCTTCCCACGCTGGGATCGCAGGTTTGATCCTCAGCGTTGCCTCCGGCTTCCCCACAGGCACAATTGGCCGTGTCTGCAGGTGGGAAGTGGGACAAGGGGATATGTCCTGGTTGTGCGTGTTTCTCCGCACGCGTCACGCTCCTCGCTGTGGGGTGTAAAGAAGCGGCTGGCGACTTCACACGCATCTGAAGAGGCATGTGTTAGTCTACATCCTCCCCAGACCGGCAGAGGGGGTGGAGCAATGACCGGGACCACCTAGACAGGGGGAATTGACCGTGTAAATTCGGTGGAAAAAGGGGGGGAAATTCGATAAATAAATTTAGGGGGGGGACTTAGAAGCCCTGGGGGGCACTAGTGCGCAGCGGATGGAGTAAGATGTGACTTAAAGGTGCAATCCTCCCTTCGGTGGTTTGGGCTGGACTTAGAAATATTTTCAAATGTCTCAAACGATTAGCAACGCCCCCGCAATCAGGAATGCCACGCCCTCAAAACGCTCTCTCCCTCTCCTGTCTCCCAACTGCCAACTCGTTAACGAGCTCGTTTGATAGACAGCTCGGCCATTCCAATCATTTGACTTGGTTTGAACTTTGATTGGCTGTTGGTTTATTCGCTCCTGCCTCTTCCCCCGATTATGCATTTTGTTAATTCATGTGTCAAATGTCTTATTTTATTGATTACTGTCGATTACTGTCGGCATATTAAGAGAATCTCAAAATTATGCCAAAAATCACCTGGGAGGGACCCCTCCTTTAAAGAGCTCCTCTCCGTTTGTTTTTTAATTGTTTAAATTTGCCATCTGTCAGTCAAGTTTGCTCTCAAAACATATCATAATCTGTTTATCCATCTCTACACTGAACTGCATAAAAAATCCAAAAAAGTCTGCAAAACAAATGCAGAACACACAAAAGGAAAAAGCTAAAAACGAACACCTAGCGAGTGTCATGGCTAACGAAGGTGAAGCTAGTGTATTAGACTCCAACACAATTAGAGGCGAACACTCCCCACCAACAGGTGCAATGTGGAAAGAAATGTCAGACGCCATTCTGAAAACCATTCACAACCGGTTTGACCAATTTGAAACAAAGTTTATATCTCTTCAGTCCTCGCAAAATATGTTAACGGCCCAAATAGATTCCATGGATGAGATGAGAGAAAACTGACAGAGTTCATAAGGGCCCTTATCCCCAAACTGCTGGGTGAGACACAGTTTCAAAACCCGGTGGTCATTGATCGTGCACACCACCCCCAACAGCCAAAGCCCACGGAGGGAACCAGGCCTCGCACAATCATTGCCAGGGTCCACCACTACCAGAGAGAAAAAGATGATTGGTCGTCAAACGAACCCAGGAGTACAACGGACAGCGAGTCTATCTGCATTACACAGCTGAGGTGATGGAGCAGTGGCGCCGGTTCTGCGAGGTCATACCAAGCCCTGCGGGAGTTGGAGGTAAAGCACAGCCTGCACTCCATCACTACAACTCCATCTCCAACATAACGTGCAGCCAAGAGTCTTCACTTCACCCGGAGAAGCAAAGAGATTTGTTGACGGGGACCTGAGACACAATGCTGGAGTCAGGATGGCTCCGCTGGACAGAGGAGATATGTGCTGAGAGGAAGGAACACTTCAAAATAACTAAAGACAGTATCACTTTACATTTTCTATCTTATTTGAAACGGCAGAGGGGGCAATTGGACTTGTCACAGCTTGTTATATTTGTTTATAGGCTGGTTAGTTAGTGGGCTTTTAGAGAGGCACTTTTACAGTGAGAAGAGGAAGGTGATGCATCGTCTGTGAGGAGGGGGTTGGGGTTTGTTCACGTTTAATGTTGTTAAGAGCTGCCAGACATATTGTTTCTTTCTATCGTTAACTTTCATCTCGGTGTGCCTTTTTAGGCTGTTTTTATTCCCCCAGCTGTATACATGTCAGGGCCCAACAGTGTAAATCAGGTAGACATGAGTAACAAAACATTGGTTTCATGGGATGTACGTGGGCTTGGACATGCAGTCAAGCGAGGTAAAGTGTTTTCACATTTAAAATCTCTTACAGCTGACATAATTTTTCTACAAGAAACCCATATCAAAGCTGGAGAGCACAGGCGACTCAGAGCTAACTGGATCTCTCAAGTTTATCAATCACCTTTTACATCTAAAGCTCGAGGTGTTGCCATTCTTTTCCCATTTCAGCTTGTTTCAATGGCCACAGATCCAGATGGCAGGTACAGTATATTATGATTACTGGAAATATATATTCGCTCCCTGTCACACAACTGAATATATATGATCCAAATATTGATGATCCAAACTATTTCTGCAAAGTGTTTGATTTAATTCCAGACCTCAGTACCACCAATCTGTTAATGGGCAGCGACTTTAACTGTTACCTTGACCCATACCTCCTCCCGTATTTCACTTCTCTTTCTTCTTTTTTCTCCTCCCTTTTTTTCCTCTTTGTTTTTTTGTGTGTCTTATCTTGTTTACACGTGTCTTGAATATAAAACTGAATTAATAGATTTATTCCCTATGAAGGAACATTTGAACTAATAATCCAATTGTATCTATGTATAAAGTGTATGTGTTCATCTCTACTTCATCATTAGTGGCACATGATATTGTGAATTCAATAAACAAACATTTTCTATTGTTAGTTTTTAATGCTGTGTAATAAATTGGTTTCTATTTCCAAGAAAGGACAAAATGTATATTGATGGATGGGATCTAGTCAAGTGTTCTCGACATGACAACGGGGGTCCTGCTGATCAATTCTTGGTCCTTTGCCATTGTCCATCTATAATAATAACATTATGCTGTGTCTGAACAATTACAATTTTTGTGCAGATGATGCACAACGATGCCTCTTCTGCTCAGCAGGTCATTAGTAAATTTCTACATGGTTTAGTTTCAGTCATTAACTGATGCAAGATTAATTTAAAAGGAAAGGAGCCAGTTAATGTTTTCAGATCATGTCATGTAAAAACTAATGAACTGCATATTTCTATATTCTATACCCAATATATTTTTATATTATCTTTATTACTTATTATACTGTAAGAAAATAAATGTAACTTGTTTTGATAGTCCCTTCGCTTCAATACAAATGATAATTCTCACAATTCAGCATGGATTGTACCAGAATTTGCAATGATCATCTCTTCATATCTTCATCACCAGTCCTGTGACAGCACGAGCTTCATCTCTCTCGTACAATATCAGACCACAACGTAACCAAACTACATCTGAATAATATCTGGTTACAGGAATATCCTATCCAGATCTAGGAAAAACAGCCTCGAGTCACTGAATGATTTTCTCCTTCTACTGATGTACTTTCCATGCGTGTTATTTTCCCTGTACACCAGAAAAGGATCTCTTGCTCTCAGTGTGCTTTGGATAAGGAATTGATTCCGTCATACTAGGCCTGGCTGGTATTAGCAGTGAATTTTCTGACGACTCTCCCACTGTGGCAGCTCCCATATCTGTGGTTAAAATCAGATCTGAGTGGTCTGAAACAAGTTATGAGGCTGTAATATTGTCTGTGGAAAAGCCTTCAGGAGCAGAAGAATGAGGGCTGTTTCTTTTCTAATTTCTGAGATGGTTTTCTTCAACGGGAAACTGGCACGCTGTGTGGCAATGCTGCTGTAGCCCAATTGCCTCAATTATCTCAATTGCCTCACTATTTTGTTTTGTCTTTGTGCCATTCTTAATAGGTTGCAGTATATATGAGACCTCGTAGCGTAACACACAGAAATTGTTCCTTATAAAAACTTAAACAAGCTGTATTTTTTTGCAGCCTGCGGTAATATACACTGAAGTATCACAGTGCTGAGAAGTCAAGTGTCCTGTTCTAAGATGAGAGTATATGAATAAGGAGACTGTCGACAGCATGCCTGCAGGCTGACATCAATGTTTTGATGATATACAGTATTCAGTGATGGCATATGGCGCCTGCAACTGCAGCCTGTGGGCCCAGATTAGGTATGGGGAGCAGAGTAATTGTTTTCTTAATGACATACGACAGGAGAAGAATGCTCAACACGCTGCATATAAAAAATGTAGAAGTACTCCAGCCTCTGAGCTGAGGTGCCGTATAGTGAGGGTGAGTGCTGATTTTCTGGTTGGGTACCAGTGTAACCAGGAGCTAACTGCATTTACATCTGTGTTCCCTCATGCTATGAAGACGTGTTGTTTCCTGACAACGCTATTGCAGGGAACGATCCAAATTCACTTGAATGTGAACATGTGAATGTGACTCCTGTAATGTTATATGCTCTACATCAGTGGTTCTCAACCAGTGGTCCGGGGACCACCAGTGGTCCTTGAGGGGGTTCCAGGTGGTCCCCAGTTAAATGATGGATAGTTGGGTCCCTTTGGACCCGTACCTGGGTCCATTTGGTTTCATTTGTACAGTCTCAGAGTTAAATTATTGTTAAACATCTGCATTAGCCTCCTTAATTTACAAGAAGTTTACACAATTAGAGAATGTAGAAGAATTGTTATTTTGATCAAAGTTTGCCTGTTATCTCTACCACATCAATACAGCATTGGAATTCTGGACAAAATCTTATCCAACAATAACAAAATATTCCAAGTTTTGGGTCTGAGAGGCAAAATTTCATCAAATGGGCCGTGGCTCTAATGCCGACTAAATAATGGTCCTTGATATGAAAAAGGTTGAGAACCACTGCTCTAAATCTATCTACCGATACAGTCAATCACAGATACTTAATATCTCATGTCATTCTGTGATCTGTTCCCACTCTAGAGGGCTTTCAGATGATGTAACATACCCATATTGGAGGTCCAGCTGGTTGTGTTTCTAAACATACTACTTGGTCTTCTCAACAGAATTGTGTAGAAATGGCTCATTTCTGTTCTGTGGCACTGATACATCTGATCATTTTTGTGTGTTAAGATAATGTCAGCTTGTTAGCTAGCTAACCATCTGATTAGCTTAACCCTGTAATCTGATTTGCATACTAGCTAACATATGGTCGAAGTTAGCATTAGTAGTGGCTAGTGATGGCGCCAGACACGGTTGTTGGGAGATTTGTGCCTTGATTCCTCTCATCTCTGCTCTGTTCACACACTATACATCTCCAGTATCCCACCAAGCCAGACACCTGTACTGCAGGGAGGGAGGTCATAGGTGACCAGACCATCAGCATCCATTCGTTCCACAATGAGTCAGCCCAGATAACCAGATGACCATCACACAGAGACCCTCGACCCCCTGACCTGACTCCCATTAACCCAGCACACAGGCCCAGCAAGACAGAGAGGAAGAGAGATCACAATCATTACCCTCTATCAACACTGTCTCCATCTCCTATCACTCATGTCTGACCGGTCCAAGAAACATATCCCTTGTGCTCTCTCTCTCTCTCTCTCTCTCTCTCTCTCTCTCTCTCTCTCTCTCTCTCTCTCACCTCCCCATGACTCTGTAAAATCAGGCCAGGTGGTTTGGTCAAGGCCATTACCCAGGGCCAACTCCTCAACGTGGCCTCTCTCCCTTCTCTATATCCCTCCCTCCAACGCAGCAGCAGTAGCTGTTGTCGGGCAAATCCTGCTCTCTTTTAGTGCTACAACTGTCCTGTGTGCATGTGTGTGAAAAGTCTGTGTGAGTATGCTGACAACATAACACTCTGAAAGCCAGATGTCTGAATCTCTATTTACAGCCAAACCAACCTTAGCTATAGTCGAGTCACAGTCACACTTAAAAACAGCAACAGTTGAACCAAAGAGCTTTACAGATAATAAGACAGGATTAATAAGAATCAACAACTAATTTAAAACAATCAATTGAAAATTGTGGCTAGGAGAGGCAGTTAAAATATAAAAGTTTCAAGTTTCAAGTTTCAAGTTTATTAAGAAAAACATCGTTGCATCACAAGATGAAATGAGATGTTTTTTACAAGTTAAAAAACAGACAATAAGAATAAATATGATCATAATAAAATCTCTACACGGGGGAAATAACTAAACTAAACTAAATGGATGGATGATGTGAGCACAGCCTGTAAGCTCTTGGTAGGAAAGACTGCTGGTGTCTTTTCGTGTGGCTTTTTGGCTGGGTGAACAGTCTTGTAGTTCTCAGGCCATATTGGTGGTGTGGTGTTTTCAGGGCTCCGAGTAGGGGGTTGGAACCTTCTTTCAGCAGCCGCTTAAATTCCCTGATGGTGGCTTCATCTCTCCGCTCCTCCAGACTGGGGAACGCTTCGCTTGGCAGGCCCATAATACGGCAACACCTCCGCTGTACACTTTCCAGTCCTGAGTTAGGTTTTTGTTCAGCCCCCCCCAAACAGGTGAAGCATACTCCAAGACGGGTCTGATAAAACTCACATAAATTTGGGTGAGGACATCAGATGGGAGCCCTGCTCGTTTGGCGACACTCAGATAGTGTATTCGGGGTTGAGCTTTTTTGATGATGAAGTTAACGTGAGACTCCCACGACAGGTCGGAGGAGAGCTGCACCCCGAGGAGTTTAAAGGTGTTAGCCCTGGATTGACTGGCG
>CABFOS010107825.1:3140-21289 GCA_900660315.1 Diretmoides pauciradiatus
GTGAGAAATGTGTGACGGAGAGTGAAATAATGGTGCCTGGGAGAGTGTGCACATCATGAGGATTATACACATTGTACAAGTCAGACCCCCTCACTCATAGCCTGCATGGCTTTATGTAACACACACACACACACACACACACACACACACACACACACACACACACACACACACACACACACAGCAGTAGTGGAGGCATCAGCTGCTGGAATGAGGTAAACCTTTGTGAGTGGTGACTGTGTGTATGTTCAGCGTTTGTAGCCCTGGAGGAAGAAGCAAGTTGAGTGTGTGTGTGTGTGTGTGTGCGCACTTGAGTGTGGGTTTGTGTGCATACATGCCTATGTGTGTTTCTGCGCAACTTGTTTATGGACTGACACAGAGGATTCATTTTAAATGGACTTCTCATTAGTTTGAATCCCCAAGCCGGAAGTCATGCACACATACGCACACACACACACACACACACACACACACACACACACACACACACACACACACACTCCTCAGTGTTCTCTGGTTGGCTAGGAATCAGACTTTGCTGAAAGAAAAATCTCCCATCCTGATAGAGGCCATTGAGACGCAGACCTCACACCAAGACTAATAGCAATGGGAATCAGCTGAAAATATGTGACATAATCACATTAGTGTCTTAAAGAACACAAAGCGCTTAGTCAACTTCCCTTGATCAAGGCACATCTGGAGGGGCAGGGGACTTGAAACACAGTCCTGCCTTTCCCCTACCGAAATTAAAACAAGCTGTTTCACTACGCTTCCAGGCCAGAGCAGAACAAGAACTTTGACACAGTAATGGATTGCTCCGTACAGCTTCACGTGAAGACGCCAGAAAAGAGGGAGAAGGATGGGTCTTGAAAGGTTTCAGAATAACGCCCACTGCTTTCCCAGTGCGTTTGAACTCTGACCTGGAGCACCGAGCATTCAAGGCTGAAATGTTTGTTCATTCTTTCCGGAAACTAAGACTGTACACCACAATGCAGTTGTCACATCAGAGTAAACAATGATACCAGATCATTTTACTAAAACAATATGGTAGTAGAATACTACAATGTGATCCTTTATTGTATTTTTGTAATGTAGAAATAGATTGTCTATGATATTTCAAATGGAATAATACTTTTGCAGAAGGTAAATATGAGCCCGGACATTGTATACATCTCGTTGCCAAAGAGTTTCCAGCTGACCACATATAGAGGTGACAGTCATTATAACTTGCCTTGTGTTTCAGTCCAAGTTTTCTTTTAAAATGTGAATGCCAGTTAATATTTTCCAGAGGTCCTTCTACACACTTTTAATGCCCACTTTTTGTCTTCTCCCTATCCAGGGAACAAAGAGCGGTTTCTGTTTCTGCTCTCAGCCTGCTGTGAGAATGAGGGCCTGGCCAGCCCATTAACACCCACCTCAACATGTTCCATTCCAGCATTGGGAGCTAATTACAAACACTGGCTGGGCTTAAAAACCTCTTATAGACCGCAAAGAAAGAAAGAAAGAGTGAGAGTGAGGCATTTGAGTGTGTGTGTGTGTATGTGTGAGAGAGAAAGCGAGAGACATGGGGGGGGGGCTAAAGAGGGGGAGCCCCCAAAGAGGCTAATGAATCTATAGGCAGCTCCACATCTCTGCTACTACGTAAATAGTAGTGAACATATGCGCTGCTACTTAGGCAAAATGGGACTTGAAGAAACGTCCTGCTTTTGTCGCTTGTCTAATTCCTCAAGAGCAGAGGCGATGAAAGGTGTGGCTGTGCTTTATTCTCCTTGTGCCTCTCTCTCTCTCTTTATGTTCCCCCTTTCTATGCCTGTTTGCGTATAGTTTGGAGTGGGGGGTTGGTGGATGAGCAGCAGTGGCCCGAACCCCAAATAATCTTGTTCAAATCTATATTTTGTGCATATTATCTGTCGTGCACATTATATCAACTGGAAAATATTCGTTAAAAATGTCATTAGTGTTGACATTGGGCAGATTTTCAACAATTTTCACAACAATTTTCAAACAAACAGCTATTCATGTTAATTACATTTCCAATTAATTAGTAGAATTTGAATTAAAAAGACTATAAACTATATAAAAAAAGATTGAAGGAGATTTAGTGTATGAGGTTGACTCCCTTACTGACACTATCTGGCTTATTACATTGGAAAATATATTTTTATGATCTATATTTATGTTCAGGTCAGAATGATTAATTCCAAATGTCATTGTCCAAAAGTGATCCAAAATCGATCAGGTACTTCATTAAACACGGCACTTTTTCCCCCCACCATAAAAACATTTTATTGTATTATCAGAATGAATGGTTATTTGTTCCCCACGATGGCTTCTATGGGTTCACAAAGGACTCAACGGTAGAACGCAGAACGATGAGAACCTTTTGTTTGACACGACGAATCTCTCGTGTGAGGCGATTGTACCTGAAAACGTATTCTTTTGAACCTGAAACCAAATCTATAATCAATCTACTGTAGAATCTTCAGACACAGACCCACAACACCTCGTGAGTACTGTGACGTGAACGCCTTTGTAGTTAAAACACTTCATACAATCTCGTACTGCAGATATCATCCCAATATATCTCAGCGAAAGACACATGACATGCGTGCGGCTGACATTTGCTCCGAGTTGTGGTTACTGCAGTAGTTCCCACGTGTAATTGACTCTAATCAAGTCCCGAGCCGAGACGCCTGAGGCCCCGAGATCAGACAGATCTCAAAGTGTGCCATCAACCACAAATTACAGCCCTTGATTTGGGGTTAACAGAGAGCCACTCCTCCAAGAATAACACAGACAGTTGTAATACCTCGATTGGCAGAAACCTGTGACGGAGCTTACGTATAACACTTGGTATCATTTTTGGCACAGAGACAGCCATTGTTACAGTCAGGCAGAGGCAGGGATGAGGGAACACTCTTTCCCGGAGTGTATTATTGTCGGTTGAATTTGGCCGGACATCTTTACGGTCATCATTGCATCCAGATCAATCTGAGCAGTAACCTCCGAAGCGGTGTAAGGTGAGGGTACTCGTTCGGCAGTTGGCTGACTTGGCCGAGCACCTTCGTCTGCTGAGCGTCTGGTCTATTTTCGCATGCCTGTGCAATCCAAATTATACTTCGCTCGCCAGTAAAATCCTGCACAGGTTATGTCTGCTGCCAAATACCTACTAAACCAACCCATAAAAAATAAAGAGTGAAGACTGTTTTATTTCAGCTTACAAGAATGTTTTATCATGTGTCCTTCTTGGCAGGTAAACAAACAGATCCTGGGTGAATTGAGCTGCTGTGAGTGGCACCGTCCTAAGGGGCAGCGCCGTGACATTCAGGGTGTCAGTGGTTCTCTTTTTATCTCTGTTTCTTTTACTTTGTGGTCACCTTAGTCAGTGCCCGGTGGTGCCACATCATAAAGCAGTCGCAGACATTTTCCACTTCTACTGACACCTCCTCCTAAATATACTATCCAAGAATACGGGAACTCATTTGTTAAGATATAGGCCAAAGTAAAGCAAAAACATTTGTCATTAGTTGGCCACGGCGGAAAGGTGCCCCAAATGTAGCCCTTGTGTTGGCTTAGTGTGTGTGTGTGTGATAGCCAGCCCAGCTCATGTGGCTTGTGGGCAGGCGGCCAAGAGCAAGCGGCCTCCTACTGTTTAACGACAATAAATTTACTGCCCTACTCCATATTGCTCTTGTATTTTGTAAACAAGGTTAATGCCCCTTTTAATTGAGCACCTGGTGACAGAATATGACCTTGCTAGTGGTGACAGTTACCTGAACGACTGCATCCAACCGACCGCTCCGTCCTTTTTTTGGCTAAAATTCGTACCCGCGCAATCATATGAAATCTGTTATATACACTGTGTCTTACTTTAATAAAGGATTTTCACGCTTTTACTTCTGTGGGCGTCTGGATCCGATTTACTTTGCTGCAACTTTACATTGTCGCTATCATACACTTTTTGACAAGTAGATACTTTTCTCGCAGACAGAATAATTCTCACTCTCCCGTTTCTTTAAAGGTGAGAATTATGTATTTCTTATTTCATCTCGCTTACGTTTGTTCTTATTCTTTAAGTAAAACGTAAAACCCTTTTATTAACACCTCAAAAGAGGGATTATGGCTAATTGAGCATTGTAGCCAGATAATTGGGCCCGAGGACCTATCCACATGGAGAGAATAACCCTCCTAGTCTGATTCTGAAAAAGAGACAAAGCCAGGGGGTGGAGTAATGTGAGTTAAGGGATTCTCACCAGCTCTTGTGAGAGCTTGTTTCACATACACGGCTCAAAGTGGGGCTAATAACTTAACGCTAGTGTGTTTTCACTCTTGAGGGGTCTTTCTCCTTGGAACCTAGAACATTCTCCCAGATCCCTCGGTAAGGACTCTTGAGGGACTTTGTTGAGCTTGCCAAATTCTTTACAAAGTCTCTCTCTCTCTCTCTCTCTCTCTCTCTCTCTCTCACACACACACACACGCACACACACATATAGGAGACATTTATGAATATAGGGTTCCTTCCCCAAATATAAAGATTGTGGCTTTTCTGTGACGCTCCTGTAATTACAGAAAACTGACACTTTTATTACGTTTGAATAGGAGTTGATGACAGGAAGAACCCTCTCAGTACCTGAACACTTTGCTATTGTGTTCAGATAGTTGAGTGGTTATGTCTGGAGCCGCATGTGTATGCTGGCATAGGATCATATCACACCTCAACTTTCTCTGCCTTCTCAACTTTGTTTCCCTTTCTGCTTTTCCAACTCTACAAATCTACAAAAAAATACACTTCTTTTCTCCGCAGAATAATGTACAGCATTAAGTTTGATGTTTCTACCTCGAGAAGCAAATATAAATATGAACATAGATTAAATATTGTTCGCTGGAATGTACACTTGAGAACTACTTTGCTCTCATTGTGCTGTTACAAAATTCAATGTTAAATTGATTTTAAAAAAAAGCAAAAGCATCTTCTCTGTGTCTCGTTGCCACTGAATGTCTGTGTTGCGTAAACGCTGTAATTGACCATGGCACTTTCATCAATACTGGATTGCAGATTCAAGCGGTGCATCAGGTACCAACTGACCTGGAGTATATTATTAAGAAGACAAAGGAAAAACAAAAACAAACCTAAATGAAGTGAAAAAAACACAACACTAACACAACACTGTTTCCAATCCATTCCTACACACGTCAGCGTCTCGATGTTCCTACATGTACCCTGTGTTAAGTCAGCAGCTAAGCTAGTGGAAGTAAATGTAGCGCCACTAATGGGGTCTAGATCCTTCTGCTGTGACCCCTACACCCCCCCCCCTTTTAAGACAAACAGCCCATGACTGCCCTTGACTCCTCCTCTGGCGCTACAGCGTGATGCCCCAGCTCTCTCTTGGTGTGACCCTTGTTTGACAGATCTCGACCGGCCCCTAACGTAAGCTGCCTCTTACTAGCTCTGGTCTGATGACAGGGGCATCAGGTGATTACCAGTGTTGGTACGAGAGCACGGCCCCCCAGCAGGAGTCCTGCTAGCGACCCCGCATTTCCTACAGCAAGAAATGGTCCCGTCCTTTCGTTTCCACTGTCTGAAAACTGTATTTTGGCTGTATTTGACTTATATCGCACTTTCATGTTAAAGCATGAACGATTCAGATTCAAGTCTTGTTGGGGGTGTTTCCATGTTAGCTGAGTTCAGGAATTTTATATTACTGATGAAGTCCAATTTTCTCATCAGTTAGAAGATGATACAACACTGTTTGAGTAGAGTTAAAAACAAACCAAGGAAGGAGACCAGATTCCATTCGTTGTTTATAGGAGTACGAGTAAAGATGGTATGAGAGTTTACCATCCTGACCTGTTACCATCCATAAGAAGTTCCACTCCATTAGAAGTTGGAAGAATAAAAGAAGAGATCAACATAGCAAATCTGGAAATATTTTTACAAAAATTCTCTTTTTCAAAGAAGGACAAAGGACAAAATACGTTTTTAAAGATAAAGTCTTCCCATCTGCATTTGAAATCACGTGAAATAGTCCCTTGTGGCCAATATTCACTTTCTGAATTTCTGAGCTTGGATCGGCCTTTAAAGGACCCCAACCCAAAGTTTATTATTTTACTAAGGTAACATATATATTTGAAGTCCAATAAGTTGTTGTGTATTCTTATATACGCTATAATCTTTAAAACTGCACAGACATTAAAGTAATTTCCAATTTGCTTGCAACATAATCGTTAGCAGTGTATTATGTAAACGTCATCCGTTTTTTGCTGTTGTTTTTGTTCATTTTTGCTAATACAACTGTACTCATATGTACTGGTGATGGTGCGGCGGTTTCAGATTGAATAACGGGTACGGATTAGATAGTATGCATTCCCTAACTGAGCTGCAGGAAAAGGTCACAAGGAAACATATGGGGAATAATAGGTAAAGGAAGACATCATACGCCATTTGTATTTGTATCTACAGTGTACGTTGCGTTCTGTTAATATCATCTTTCTATTGATGGTGAACTGTGTGTCAACTCTGGGACGAGAGCCAAATCATTCTGAAAGGTCAAAGATTTACTTTGTCTAAATTTCCGCCAATTTTGACTTATATACAAATAGTTTACAATTACTCTCTCTCTCAGTGCACGAGGAAATGAAACCTGGTGCAGCGTCACTGGGAACTAAACCCGTGGAACTGATTTAATGCTCCAAAATATGACACAGTTGACTAAACCGCCGGAAACGTTAAGAGACCATAACAAATCCATTTATAGCAACATGGAAATACAGTAATGAAATTAAAAAGAATGTTTATCAGTATTGGTATTGCATCATTTATACAGTATATATATTTAAAAAAAACTACAAGCACAAATATAGATGTGATTTATTGAAATTTCTCTTCAGTCACGGATATTAATTACATATAAAACACCTCATGAGTATTCACAATCCTGTATGGCCCAATTAATATGGGTGTGTGCGCTCAGATGTCCCAGGAGGTCACCAGCAAAATGAAAAAAATAGTTTTGCTTCACTAAGCTATTTTTATATACATTTCCCATGTATTAGTTACTATAAGAATGGAAATTATCACATTTAACTGTTCCCCACTGTTCCCAGCTAAACACTTCTGCAGTTCCGTGCTAAATCCAATCTAA
Source organism: Diretmoides pauciradiatus (assembly GCA_900660315.1). Classification (NCBI taxonomy): domain Eukaryota; kingdom Metazoa; phylum Chordata; class Actinopteri; order Trachichthyiformes; family Diretmidae; genus Diretmoides; species Diretmoides pauciradiatus. The sequence continues at coordinate 10,283 of CABFOS010107825.1, forward strand.
AACCCCAAATCTTCTCAAGTTACAGATGGAAAATCACCCTCGATAGGGGTCGGTAGCAAAACACACAGCCGTTTTGGTGTTTATGCCATAAAAAAATTTGAAATCTGATTTGAATTCAATGCAAACAAAAGCATACAGTTGAAATGAAGACCAGTTCCAGTTAATTTGCTTAGATAATAGCAACATCTCAGACTGGTGTGGTTTAAGGCGTCACACTTTATGTGGGGACCAATGGTAGCAGTCAGTGGTTAAACCACAGTAGCAGAAAGGTTAATACACTCAGCACATGTTGCCTCTTACAACAGGTGGTGCAGCACGATCGGCGGCTCCCAGCATTCCAGCTTTTCCATGCTGGTGGCCCCTGGTATTCTGGGATTTACGCTGCCTGCCCTCCTTTCAACCACAGAGGCCTGACTGACAAGCTAATCGTTGGGCTGGGATCCCCTCAGCTATTGATTCCACTGCAACACAACACCTCCCAGTCAATGAAACTGCAATATAATGCTTGAGCTGCAAAGAAAAGGGGAGTATTAGCGTGTTGAGCAACTGGAAGAAATTTGCTGCTGCTGCTGCCTCCACTGCTCACTCCTCCTTGCAGCTGCTGGTAGGTAGAAACAGAGCGGCACAAATAAAGTAGGGAAAAATGTGTCTCAGGGGGTAGAAGCTTGAAGGGGTAGGTTATTAAAAGCCACAAAGTGGAGCCCATGCTGGGAATAGAGAAATAGCCGCAGCATGGTAGAGGCACAATGGAAAAGAAGGGGGTCTGCTTTCTAAATTGTTCTAATCCTTTGAGTGTTTTATTTCATTCGGTGTTGTAGTTTGAAAGCGCTGCCTTTGACTGTGTTTACGCTTTGGCTCACCTACAAGAAATATACGTTTTGGAAAGGCAAACACGGACATTTACTGTTAAATCCAAAGGACAAAAAATATGTAATTCAAAAAGTGAGTATCTTACCAAACATGCATTTAATTTTTTTTTCCTCCAGCCATATTTCACGAGCGATATCTGATGCTCCATTTGTAGCTTTTGGAATTCTACACCCTGCTTCTCTAATTATTGATCTGTGAGGCACAATGACTGCAACAGTAACCACAATTAGTAGTATTACTGTTGGTTCCAGTCGTTTAGTCAAGTATCCAATTTCCATGCTGTGTGAACACTTAATTAAAACAAATGTGTTACAAATATATATTGGGGATCAACAGCCTTCAAAAAGCCTCTTGTGGCTTAGCGAGTCAATGCAACAAGGGAGATGGCAAATCAATGTTGTTGGTCACTTATGCCACAGGGATTTAATCAAACGAATACTGACGACAACACCCAGAGAGGCTGAAATTAAAGCTAATAGCCTCTCTGGGAAAAAGACCAAACATGCTCGAGTCAGTCAGCGCTGTTTATGTCCAATAAGACTCAGACGCAATCTGCATCTGTCAACCACTAAGACAAAATTCAAAATGATAAATCAACTTTCAAAAAGCCTACAGAATATCAAGACTCAAAACGTTAATGAGACTGGATAGGAATGTTGGTATTGGTCTCTGATGGGCGGTCATGTTTTCCGGTGAGCGTCCATTTGAATTTCCATATGAGTAACAATGTAGTTACTGTAGTGTCAGTGTGACCTCTTCTGATATTTTAGGCCTGTTTATCTTTGGTCTTAAACATGTCAAGATAATTGGCGGGATCATATCTAGACGCGGCCACGGCTGTGTTATTTGTCTCCCAGTATGACATACAGATGGTATATTAGTAGCATCTGTTGCTATATGGAAGCAGAGGTCAGGAAACTTCATGCAAATGTACAGTATAGACGCTGAAAGACAAACATGCCGACACACCAAGATCAACATTTTAGACATTGCCACATGCAATTCTTTTAATAACAAAGCATTGTGCCTCTGGTGTCAAAATATATTTGCAACTTGACACCAAATGTCAAAGTTTTTACCTACATATCATCAAGGAAGTTGTTAAAGACACAATACAAATGAACCCAGTAAACAGTTAATCAATAAATACTTACATGCTAATAATCGATCATGGTCATAAAGCATTTCAGCTCCCGGATTTCCTATTTGACAATATCACAGCAGCACGTTGCATTTCTGGTTTTGTTAGTTGTCTTCATGAACTTCATGAAGTTTGCAATGTTTCCATTAGAAAGGAGGAAAGTAGAGCCGTTTGAATAGTTCCATCATTGTCAGTCACAACATGCTAATAAAAACTATGATTCGTATGAATTAAAGTGTGGTCTAGGTCTGAGGAAGTGTTATTTTCATTCTGTGAAGTGGCAGCTGTGCACCACTGGGTCATATTATTAAGATTCAGATGTGATGCTGTACCTTCAGCCCAGAGAGCACAGAGAGCGTCACGCTCCAACAGTGACACAATTCTCACAGTGGTCCAAATTAATGAATAGTATAATTTGGTGATGTATTACTCTCTGCTTGGAATGCCAATTTACAATTAGATCCAATGATGGGATGCTTCACAGCGAGGGGCAGGTATGACAAAGGTATTGGCATCCAACCAGGAACCTGTCAGTTATGTGCAGATGGTCACAAAAGTTTGCAATTCTATTTTCATACACTACTGTGTTGCAAATGAGTTTTTTTCTGTATGAGTGTATGAATCTTCATGGGATTTATTGTACATATCAAACATATTTAGGACTAAACATAATATATTAAATAATAACTTTTTAACAAATGTAACGCAATGTTAAAGACGTAACATGTTAATAGAATTCAGCAGTATTTACCATTTTCAAGATGCATGAAGAACAGCTAAGTAGGGATCAGAGAGACTCTCCTTTAGGACCCTCAAAGCGTACAACTCCCAGAGTGCCGAGGTCACTCAATGATTGAAACCGAAGCCCTTGTGGATGCTCAAAGGGGCCCTTCTCTCACTGAAAGTTTTAGCAATAAAGATTAGTGTTTTTTTGTGGCGACTTTTGATGAACAATTTGCGATGACTAAAGCCCACCCTCGGCGAAGGCAAACCTCTCTCAACCATGTTCCGACCAGTTTGTCGTGGTCGGGATAATGAAGGAATCAGTAGCAGATGGTTGGTGTACCATAAATAGCAAAGGTAATTAGAGAACCTGTCAAAATAGAAATGTGCTGTTGGTTCAGGTAAGAAAAATGCAACCAAATCTGTAAAAAGATGGCCCAAGGTTACTCAAGGTGCTATGCAGAATCCTATAGTACAGTATTTAGCCTTCAAGAATCCAGTTACCGGTTAGTTACTTTTTAGGAATCTTTTAGTCTTTGGGACCCCTTTGCCAGAAGATTTGTTATAGAATGTGCTATTGTGTAAGTTTATAGGCAGAAAATCAAAATGTGCAATGTGTCAATAATTCTAGTTAGTTAAATGAACGTCTCTTACCACCTATAACTGCCTAAACATGCGCCTCTTTGCATGTTGAATGTTGACAGATTACATCATGCATGGCTGCTCATATATCCACTTGGGGACCTGGTGACACAAGTGATTACTAAATGACACGTCAAGCAACGAGTATCAACGAAAACACAATGAGAACAGTTTGCAGTGCTATGAAACGCTACAGAGAAGTCGCGCTTTGTTTATATATATACACGAGTGTCTGCCATGGACATTCTCTTTGAACCCAAGTAGACCGTGATAGGGTTTTGCAATTTTGCTGAGATATATCCCATATGTTGTACTGGAGCGTTCAACCTTATAACTCAAAGTTGTGGACATTTTAAGACGAGCCAGTCTGTGATTTATCTCAGGGCAATGCACTTTTAACTCCAAAACAAATGTGCATTAATAGAACAAAAGTACTTTAGTCTTTTCTGTGCATTAGCGTAATCCCTGTTTCACCATTGTGGAAATAAAATGCGATGCCCCGTGACTTACAGTTTAATGATAATACCACCTATTATCTTTTCTTTCTCTCTCTCTCTCTCTCTCGCTTTCTTTTTTGAGTTGTTTTATTGTGGCTCTGGCTTTAGAATCTGGGTTATGGTTTTTCAGGGCATTCTCAGAGAGACCTGGGCCAGAATATCTTGCAGTAAAAGAAGGACTAACTGTTTTGTGAATATGCTTTATATTCCCTGTCCCTTAACAATGAGCCTAAGGTCTGCATAAACAGTATTGCTCCGACAACATTTTTCAGCCCTCAGCCATTTCTAGGGCAAGCTCGGACCCCTGGGAGTTTACAGAAATATCTGAAATATCAGAGTGGCTGGCTGTATGTGAGGCTTACCTTTGTTGTTTCCAAGGGCCACAGAAGTCAACTGGAGCTGTTCGACAGCTGACAGCAAAGGGTTATGAAATTCCTCTTATTTGTAGTTTTTTGCAACTGGCAGCATTTCACACCTACTGTTCTATAACACCGTACAGTGGCAATATTTCATTCATGTTATGTCCCTTAACTAAGTCATCAGTCTTATTCAAGCACTAGAAATATTCAATAATGAAATATTGTTGTAAATAATGAAAAGTAAGCTCTAATAATCGATCTAATAATCAATCTAATACATATTTGTACCATGGCATCATGGCATCATGGATAGAAGAGTATCCAGCTTTCACAAATCCACCATAAAACAGACTCACACAGTTCTCATTCACACGAGTGATGATGCTATTCCTATAACCTTACATCTTAGTACAGATTTGTGTACACAAATATTTCTTGCTCACCCTAAACTGCCTTTATACCTTTGTGAAGGTAAAAAGTTACAATTTCTGGAACTGCTTCATCGGCAATGAATAGGAAACAAAAATGTACAGACATTTTGAAACCTCCCAGGATGCTTTTCCGGGGATTTCGGTACATTGGTCTGGTTAATTGTTAGAATCAGATACGAACACAGAGTGTGTGGTTTTCCTGTATTTTCTTCAATTTCAGGGTCCATGAAAGCTTAATTCAGATTTTCCTGTTTGAGTTTTAAGCCAAGGTACCAGATGATCTTGCTCCGGTATGAAGATGAATAGATCCCCTGCAAAATGCAATAATGACAGCAGGTTTTCGTCATTTCTGAGTGAGGGCCTCGTAGATTGTCGATGTTACTCTGGTCTTGTAGACAACGACGTCTACCCAGCACACTGATAGGAGGCAGTGAGGGGTCGCTGTCCTTTGTAATCAACAGCCAGGCAGGATGGTCTTAGTTGCATGTACGTAACCTAAATGACTAGAACAAGAATAGGAAGGGGCTCGACTGGACAGTCCTCTTTATATTCTCTATGGTTTTTGAAAGACCGGATCTCGTGTAACATGTTCCATCTGGGTATCTTTTACTATGTAAAGATAATGCAAATCGATGGTGCGAGACCTTAGCAATCTGGAGATTTTCTTTTCTTCATTTAAGACCAATATGAGCCAGTTGATAGATTTCCAAATAGAGTTGAAGTTTGAGTAAAAACTTACAAAAGCAAGCTGTTCCTACAAAAGCCTTTTGTACTTGTGGCGCCCTTAGAGAGTTGGGGCTGAACACTGTCAGCTGAAGTACTAGATTCCTACCCTGTGGCTAATTTAAGAGCCAGTTTTGAACTGTGTGAGAAAGACCTTTTTCTTTGAATATTTCTAGGAGCAAAACATCATTAAAACTGCAGCAATGCAAATATCAACTAGTTCCAAAGCGTTTGAGGTCGACGAGCAGGGCAGTAAAACGATGCTATCTACAGTATCTAAAATATCATTTACTACCAGGGATGCAGCTGTAATGGTATTGTGTTTAGGCCGTATGCCAGGCTGGTATATATTAAGGTTGGACTTAGTTATAAGGTTCTCACTTAGGAACTGGCAAAGGATTATATTTTGTCCATCCTTCAAAACCAGGATCCCAATCACAGAAAATGTAATATGAATTTGGTTGAGGTTCATCCTCCTCATACTTTCTTTCTTTCTTATTATCAAAAGATGCTTATCTAATTTGTGATAAATATCTAGGTTAGGTTAATTGACATGGCTAGCAATAAAGCAGAGAAACCCTTACTGTTCCACAGTGTGTAACTATGAACACTTGAAATGTCAGGCATAGCACAGCAAATTACTAATTTCCTGGCTGCGTGTATGGCAGCAGGAAGTCAGAGATACATCCTCCCCTCTGGCCCATGGGAAGGAAACTGTGTGAATGCAGAGATGTTCACTGACCTCAGTGAAGAGAGTCAAGGCGTGACCTTGAAGCCTAGCTGACTAAACAGAGGACCTCAATCACCCAGGAACATGGATATCACAAGTACACCCCCCCCCATCTGATATTCTCATGCACATTGTGAATATGATAATATAAAGTCTTTAAATGACCTCCAATACAGATTGTTGAAATGTGTTATACTGTTGGTGAATCGGGACATTAACGTTTCATTATCCTTCTACAGTAAAGAGCACTAGTTCGCTTCATCACAGCCCTGCTATTGGTGTCAACACTAGTACAACATGTGTTAATTACATTTAAACATAAATGTATACAGCATCTTGTCAACTGAGGAGCATCGGTTGGTGTGACTGTACTAATGCTTTGTTTTATGAGTATTCATGATACAGTTAAACTGAACTAGATCTACACATTAAGTGCTCACCTTGTTGAACAGACATACTGCCTCAAAGTAAACTCAGTACTCATCCCACAAAGCCTAACATGCTACACGCTTTGGATCATAAAGGTAAGAAGCAACTTCCTGGATTTATGAGCCCAGAACTTGGGATGAAACCATTTGGTTTTTATTATTCCATTTACTCTTAGCCGGACCACAAAGTGGTTCTGAGAGCCTGTTTTATGTATTCAGCTGCCTTCCCCTCAACAAGCATGTGGAGCCGCTTAAATAAACCATCAACCAGAGCACAGCTGCAACAACAACCGATCGATCGGAGGCAGGTTACCGTCTGAACACTGCGCCGCCAGCACGCTGGCTTCAGCAGGTGGGGTGGGAGTTGTAATTTGCTGCTGAAGGGCTTTTGTGCCTGCCTGACTTCAGAAAAACTGTAACTTGTGCCTCCCTTGATAGATAGCCATGCACGCTGATAGAATGTGTGTGTTTGGGAAAGATTCGCCGCTGTATAAACAATCGACTCCCTACCTTCGAGAACATCTGGGAACTCTCAAGTATTGAGGCAGAAACAAATAACCAGGGACTTGTTAGTTTCTGATTAGATTTTAAACAACCCATCATGGATCATGGAGTTCCCCTCACTACGAGGCACCGCCAGTCATACAGGAATACACAAGGAATAGAAATAAAGTCAACACTAAAAGCAAGTGAACATGGAAGATTTACTATTATTTCAACTCTTAAATTTCATACATGATCACATAGCAAATATATTTCTTACATGACGTTTTAAAATGCATTTAAGTGTTTGTAAACATGTAAAGACTTTGGGTGCAGCCGGTGTTGAGGCAAGTCTTTTCTGGTTACAATAAAGCAAACTGTGCAGAAAGCAAATGGTGTACGAGCACTTAAGTGTGGGCCTCACTGGCTCGACAAAGATGGCAATCTCTGCTATTTACCTTCCTGAATTCTGTGTTCTCACTCTCCCTAATCTCCTCGTTCAAACAAACAAGCAGCATCAGATTCTCTCCGTCAGTCAACTCGCAGTCATGTTTGCCAGCTCTTCTTGAGTGAGGACTGCCTACATTATCAGTAATCCTCTTGTCTGTCTTAGCCTAAAGCCCAGATGAGTAGGGAAACGAAAATCTGAACCTTCCCTTGGCTTAGAAGAAATATAAAGGGAAAATAACGGCATTCCTTTGTGCATCAGGGAATTTCCACCCTGTGAGCGTCGAACCACTTTCTACTTTCAACCTTTGCAATTGAATGTGTCATAAGGAGCTGCGTGCATCTGTGGCTAAATACCATAATGAAATCTGTCCAGGAGAATAAACACACATAATAAAGTCAATTATGATGCTTTTTCTGACATTATATCTCATTTTGTATACTTGATACTTACGTATACAGTTTCAGACGTTCAAATTAATTTACTTGACAGTGTGCATCATGTTTTCCTGCCTTTCATTGGCCCAGCTGTGCAACCTGTCTACCCAGTTCTACAACATGCTGAAGTACGCCACATTATATCCAGACATGTACCGGCTTTGCTGCTGCAATCACAATTCTCACGCCTCCTTGTGTTATTTGTGTGTATCTGCTTTCTGTCCATGCATTTCACTTATGGTTGTACACACACACACACACACACACACACACACACACACACACACAAGATCACACAATCATGTCAGCTGCAGCTGAACTTTTGCACTGCAGCACAGCACAGGTTCTGCCCCTGCAAATCCGGTTGCTAGACAATCTAAGCCAATTACAGTGTGAGGGCAAATGGTTAACCTCCATAATATACATTTCCCAGCCCCTTTCTCTGAGCTGGCTTGTCATCCCCAGAGCAGAGTTATGCACCAGGGCCCAGTGTCCCGGGTGACCCAGTTTGAATTGGCTCAATTCATTAAGCCAGGACCCGTGCACAAGCCTGAGTTCACACGGCGAAGACACTTGCAGCAAACAGCTGCTGCACATTCCTGATGGGAGGGCCAGGCAGATGTCCAAGGAAAATCAAAGGGAGAGACAGGGGAAAGTTTATGAGCCAGCGTTTGCCAACCTCAATGAGAAGCTCTCCATCCCCTCCTCAAAGACAGGGTGCAGCTGGCGGAACTCAAGGCCCTGTCCTGGTTGGGGTTCCCCTGGTTCTGCCTCTCCCCCTCAAAACAGTGCAACAACTCAACATAGACTCCTGACAACATCAGTTGTCTCTTCAGTGCTCTGTACTTGAACCACATCCACTTTGGCACAAGTACAGGGGGTCTGGCTAATGATTTAATCTTATTCCTTCTACAATGTTACACCGTAGCAATGCATTGTTCAAAAAAAAATCGACTTCCTTTATGAAATAGAAATAATAATTGAATGATAATGATACGTCTTTCATTTAGTGTACTGTAATTGCTGTAAAATCTATTTGGAATTTGAGGTCATGTAATTTGGAGAGAAGGATTTGTCTTTACTTTCATTTGATAAAGGAAAGTCAGGGGTGAGACGGCGCTGTATTTTAAAGACAACTCTGAAAAACCACAGTGCCTCGAGCGGCGCACAATTCTCTCATTCATCACTTTACAAACAAGGGCAAGAGTATGGTCATGCTCAGACTTCTCTGTCTGTACGACTTTGTGTCCTGCATGCCTCCCCTACCCCGGTACTGTCTCAGCCCAACCCCACCACCCCCACTACCCCCACTCCCCTTTAGCCCTGCTCCATTGCACACAAACACAGCATGATACCAGTTGTAATCACCGTTGGACACAATTTCAGGGACAATTTGAAGACTATTTATTATCCGTAGTCAATAAAAACAGGGACAAGCATTTTCTGGATGTTCATTTGAAACCTATTGACAGGTTTATAAAGGAATCAGTTAGATTGTAATTATGGTACATGCTTTCTTTTTATTCCCGTTCATTTTTGTGCTTTCTTCACTTCAAGAACAGTTTTAAAAATCTGTTTGTATACGTTCATTATTTCTCATTTCACGATCAGATTTGAACATGACTTGTACATATTGGCACGTCACATACAGTATAACACTGAAAATATAGTCAACCTTTACGTTTAATGTTTAAACCTTCCAAAGAACACAGAAATGTCGATTTTTTTCCTGTTAATCCACCTCGTATAAAGAGATTATGTCTGAAATTACACTTGTATAATGTGAAATCCAGTCCAGCATAAACAACATTGAATCCACAGTGTTGAGTCAGCTTCTGTCTGGTTACTAAATTGAATATGATTGCTGCGCGAGTTCCCCCGGGAGAATAAGTGATAACACTACTGGTAAATAGTGCTGTATCTATCTGTGGCCTCTTCAGATTAGGTGGATGGGACAAACTCTCCTCCAGGGGAAAGTTCCTCAGCAGGGCTCCAGGTAACACAAACCTCTTAATCACAGATGACCTAGCAGCGAGAGTTAAACAGCAGCGTGGGGCCTCCCTTAGTGTTCCCTCCTCTCCTGCACCATCATTAGCACGAGCACATGGACCCGCCTGCATCCACCCCACTGTTTACCAACAACTGCTTACCACTATGATCACTATGATCCCGCCTGGAAACCTGTAGCTTACTGGAAGCCATGACAACGCTTACTTTGAAATCTAATTCCAGCGAATTCCATAATAAACCGAGAATTTGGTGTAAAATTTGTCACGGCCCATTTGCTTCACCAGACTGCCACTGTGACCTGGCACTCGCTGTCAGTTTTGACAAATTGCAATTATGTTTTTTCACCGTGGAATAAAAAAAACGAACACAATCCTTTATGAGGCCGTTACACCGGCGCTCGTCTGAGAACATCGTGTGAGTCTTTAGGTTTGTACTGGATAGTCCGGATGTCTCTTCTAACACAGTGTTGCTGCTGCACATAGAAGGAGAGTCTCAGCTCATTTGTCAAAGTGAACTTAAAGGAGAAAAACATCCTGAATGCAGGTTGAAGGTTTCTATGTCATCAACCATTAACAGTGATCCAGAGTGCGCTCGAGCTGGAGGAGAAGTCTGTGTGTGCCCTTGCAACAAAAGTGACAGCGGGGTCAACAACATTTTGGTCGAACCAGCGGTGTAATTATAACATATGTAAGACGTAACCTACATCTGTGACAGGCAGGGCGTGGCGTCACTGTGTACTTTGTCGAATGAATCTCGACAATTTTATCAGCTTGGTTATGATCGTGACCTTGGGTGGTACGCTGCACATCCTCTGCATAATAAACACTGATATGTTCTTGATGTTTTTATGAATTAACTGGTTTTATATTGGGCAGATAAATAACGCTACATATCAATGACTGTAATGCCATTTGGCTCTAATCATTGTGATAATACTTATTTGGAAGTTGATATGGGGTTTTAGGATGTGACCCACTGATATGCAAACTTTGTACTGTAACTGCTGCTGTAACAGTCTGGCCATGGGTACGTGACACTACATTTGTACAAAAAAGAAAAAGGCGAATGAATCAGCAAAGCAAAGA